>JAAAQI020168670.1:0-23925 GCA_011800005.2 Stichodactyla mertensii
CCAACAAAGTTCGGAAGTTTGTTTTGAACTTGCCAAGTTCATTCCGAACTTCGTAACGAATGTTTGAAGTTCGCCGAGGAACTTCGGAACTTGGAACTTCGGAATCCGATTGTCAAAAGTTATGTGAAATCCACCTTAAAACTATCTATATCGTGCAATAGTAAAATGTTGAAGAGATGCCCAATGACGGGAATTCCTTGCCATTTTGCCAGGTAAATGGTAATACTGGAATATAGTTTGGTATAAAATCAAACAAAATTCCTTTCACAGCGTTTTTTCATTGTATCCCCAGCTAAAACATGATGGGGAAATTGCGAGAGATTTTATTTCTTGAAAGGTATATGATGTAATATAAGAAATTCCCCCTCGTTTTACAGAAAAATAAAATAAAAAAATAGGGGGTGGAGGCTAGAGAAAATGACTTAAAGACTTGTTTGAAGAAGGATAAAAGAGATAGAAAATTCTAGTCATATAGTTGTCGTAATTCTTATTTTTTACCTCGGTACAAAATTTTGTCAACTGTGGATGAACGTTTGGTCTGACGTACTGGTGAAATGTCGCCTCTGTCTGAAATGTTCTGGAATTAACTTTCAAGACGGCAAATTCGATGATTTCCTGAATCATTAAACAGTACAGAAGTTTATTTCAAATCGTAAAGACTGTAAACATACATAAGAACTCGGACACAAGATAAACGTTCAACGGTACGTATAACTTCCGGTGCTACCTGAGGTTGAAGCGATCTCTGTCTCTTGGAATCCACACAGGTTGCTTCGAAATCAAGTACTAAATAATAGTGATAAGCTGGTTGAGATGAAAATCCGTCCATAGTCCACTATTTTCTGTCGATGGCTTCTTTGTCAACTAAATCAAAAGTCCTGATCGCAAGATTTGCAGTGTTTGCAGAACATCAAAACAATACTAGGTAACCGCGTGATACTTGAGGTAGAGAGGTCCTGGGTGCTAGCCCGAGTCAGTCACATGTAAAATGGCGGCCATCAGAGAACTAGTTTAGTTGACCAGTGAAAATCATTGAAATCCATGGGTTTTGGATCAAATTAGCACAAGAAATTCACCTAAAGTTATAGATTAGGTTCTTAAGAAACAGTTTTGAGATTTTTAAGCCGCATTTGAGTTCAAAATGAAGATAACAGCGGATCTTATTCTTCAATGTGCTCAGTACACAAATGCTGTCAAAGACAGAGAACTAGACCTGAGAGGTAGGTAGCAAATAGCTTCTGCTGTCATTAATATCTTAGCAATTAAGCCTCTTAATATTATTTCTGATGGTCTGCAAACCCTTAGCCAAAGTTAGAAGAAAGCTAACCGTCAGTTTACATCTTCATGGAATATTTGGCTATGTATCTCTACCTACCAAACAAAGCTTTATGATTAAGATTGTATAACTATTCAGGTTAATTAATAGTGTTTTGATGTTCTTTTATAGGGTACAAGATAGCTGTCATAGAAAACATGGGAGCTACTTTGGTAAGATATCATTCCAATATATCAATACCTCGTGGCATAAACCTTTGTCATTCATGTGCCAAACAGAGTCTGATTGGCTGGTGAAACAAACCAACTTGTGAAGAGCTTTTATTAAAATGGCTGACATGTTAAGATCACAATGCTTTTGTTAGTAAACATGACAAAGTATCGCTGTGTGAATTACTTACTGGCATAAGCAAGGGTAGGCTGTAAGCTAGGCAGATATATTTGGTAAGGGAGGGGTGGAACAGAGACAACCAAACCAAAGGGTGAATAAGTAATGTTCCATTTCTTCTAGAAGAAGGACCCAGCACCTGCCTCCCTCCAAAGTTGCAGAAAGCAAATTGACAATGTTGTTACAGTGTGTTTCATGTAACTTTTGACATGCGAGTCCCCAAGTTCATTTGGAAATTCTGAAGTTTGAGCCATACTTTGGAAGTTTACAACAAACTTTGTTGACAAACTTCAAAAGTGCTTCCTGCACAAGTTCAATAATTCGTTAAAATCCACTTCAAGGTTTACACTGACTGAGCTGCTCGACCAAAGAAGGGTGTTGCTTTGCCTAAGGTGACTTCAAGGTAAAAAACAAGTACAATTTTCAAAAAGACTAAATGTCTTATGAAGTACCAAACTCATGCGGGAAGTAAGTTTGAAATTCACCAATGATGTTTGTTGTGAACTTCCAAAGTACGACTTGAACTTCAGGACTTCTCCTGGGGCTTCTGAACAAACTTCAGAACTCACATGTCTAATGTCATGTGAAATGCTCTGTAAGCATGTGGTATAATTGGAAGGCTGGGCTTTATAATCACCTTGTCATGTTGCTACTTTCAGGACCAGTTTGATACCATTGACTTGTCTGACAATGACATCCGTAAAATAGAAGGCTTTGCTCTTTTGAAAAGATTGAAAACATTACTTCTAAATAACAACAGAATATGGTAAGTCATGTACTGTCATTACACAATTAATAATCTTGATGTTAGATTATAATCCAAAAATAATAAAATATTGTCCAGAATTAAAGGTATGATTGTGACAAATTTCAAATATAATATGTGAAAACAATTTTGATTTGGAGGGTAGAGGTGGGTGTTCATTATCACTAGGCTAACATTTTGTAATATATATATACTATCTGAAGTCCCTGGATGAGAAAGTAAAGGACATTAACAGTAAGGTAAGGTAACATAGCAAATACCAACACTGGCGTCACCCAGAAAAATTGTGTATGGTAGTACTATGATAACACTATTATACTTGTAGAAACTGATTCTTTGATTTCTTTTGAAAGAGATCTTCATCTAATAGTCATGCTCTTATTCTGAGTGGAACTGAGAGGAATCTTGAATAAAGAAATACCATTGCTCATAATATAATTTTCTCTTTCCTTTGAATACATAAGTAGAAACTCCATTAACTGATCTGATCATCTCTTGTGTCTCATGATGATTTTATGATATATTAATGAAACTTGTGTCTATATTTTAAAGATATGTGACTTAATAGCCCTAATATTTTTGTTCATTGTGTTTGTTGTGTTCTAGTCGAATTGCTGAAGGATTAGAAGAAAGTCTTCCAAACCTTGAATCTATAGTCCTTACGAGCAATGCTCTCCAGGATTTGGTATGTATTTCTTATATATGTTCCAAATGATTAATCATATTCAAAGGAAAAACTATTTAATGAGAATTATGTATTCCTTATAGGAATCATTCATTATTAGACAGCCAAGCTATTTAACTGATTGTTTTATAAAAATTTAAGAAATATGCTAAACATTTTACTTAGGATTATTTGTTAACTTCTAATTTGTTTCTCTCTCTTCACAGAAGGATCTTGAACCTCTCAAATCCATTAAGACTTTAAAGTATCTTAGGTGAGCACTTGTTGTATGTTTTATCTTATTTAATTGATGAGATACTGGTAGTTATTTTGATTAAATAAAAATTTCTTTCCTGTTTAGTTTGCTCAGAAATCCAGTAACAAATAAGCCATACTACAGACTCTTTGTTATTCACAATTTACCTCAGCTGAGAGTTCTTGATTTCCAAAGAATCAAAATGAGGGTAAGACCATTATTTTGCTCTAGTGCTTATCGGTCATAGGGTGTCATGCTCTTTAGTACTGTCCAGTGGTAGTCAGAGGTAGAGGACCGATATGTACTGTTTGCTTTCTCAATCCAGTGCTTTTCAGTCATAGTGCTTCATAGAGTGCTACATGCTAAGAAATTTATTGATTTTTTTGACACATTTTTCTAAAGGAAAGAGAAGCTGCTAAAAGAATGTTCAGTGGAAAAAAGGGACAAGCAGTTCCATCAAAGAAACCCAAAACGTAAGCTGAAAAAGAAAATATCTTCTTCATAGTGACCTAATTTTACATTTGAATATTTATCGGGTTGTGAATGATTCCCTATCTGCTTTGACTCACTGTATTCATTAAGATATCTAATGTGTTTATATGTGTGTGTTTGGCTTAGGTTTACACCTGGAGAACCCCTCAAAAAGAGAGAACAAAAAAGACCAGAAGCACCACCAAGTCGTGATATTTCTGCTATCAAAGTAAGATCAATTATTGCTTTTTGATTTCAACACAGTTAGAAATGATACATGTACAAGTCAAATTTATTTTCTGTAAGATGTTATTACTGCTGCATATTCTGACACTTGCTTGTTTCATTTCTTAGGCTGCTATTGCCAATGCTAAGTCTTTAGATGAAGTACAGAGATTAGAAATGCTACTCAAGTCGGGCCAAATACCAGGAGCTGACAAAAAAGCAACTAATGCCCAGGAAGAAATGGAAGTCACAAATGGAACTAGTTAATCATCTACTTATAACATGTCTTTGGACATCCTTATTTCAGACTAACAGCATGTAAAGTGGCACGTGTAGTAATAATATTGTGCACCTGTTTTAGTCAGACTCCCCAAATAATGAACTTCCAAGTCTTTATTTTTGATCTGTAATTTATGTCATGTAGAATATATTGTATGCCATGTTAATGATAACAAGAATGAGCTTCAAGATTTTTATTGCTGTGCATATTACAAACTGTTCATCACTTACTATTTGTATAGCCATTATTATTTGTAAAACAAAAAACATGTGAAACTGCATTATGATAACCACATGTGCAATAATACTCTTTTGAATAAATAAAGCCTTCTGTCCTTTTATTTTGCTTCACTGGCTCTAGACCTTCATGATAAAAAGATCTTCACGTACTCTTTTTACACGCGAAATAGATTTTTGAAACAGAGAGGAATAAGGAAAGCTGAAGTGCCTGTTTGCACGCTCTTATACAAGAGACAGGGAAAATCCCTGACTCAAGTGGGATTTAAACCCAGTGTAGTCCCTCTATAGTCTTGTCACACCTACCAGGGAGTAAAACAAGTATTACATATTACGGAACCCACTGGTATCATTGGAAAAATTTGTATGATGGTGCCATCCACAAACACACAGGAATGTGTTGCTAATTAGACTAAATGGAAAGCAGAAAATTTGAGTTCAAATCAAATCCAAATCTAGTATAATGGCAGAAAGGTTAAAGAAAAGTGGACAAAATTATTTTTAGATGAGTCTTCAATGACAGGAATAAATTTATATGGAAAACTCAAAGACAAGTGGCACTAACGGTTAAATATTTAGACAATATTTATAAACATTCTTTTGTGTTTGTGGGCAGAGTCACAGACGTTTGATGGCAGACACATGAATTTTTCCAACAAAACCATGGTTCAGTGGGTTCGGTAGTAGTAGGAGTGGAATAATACTATAACAGGCCATTTGCATGATGGAGTCATTTTACTACCACTACCAGAATGCTTTGCAAAAGTGTTATAATAGAATATAGAATAACAGAACTCACTTGGTATTCTGGTCTTGGTAGCAAATAAGGCCATCATGCAAATGGCCTATAGACAGGTGATTTACATCACAGATTTATTCAGAGGCTACACAATTATTGCTCATTCAATGGAAATGCTTCCTACAGCAATTATCTGGTCAGGGACAAAGCCTCCAACTCTGAACACTACAGACAAGACGAGAATAATTGGGGTTCCTGTGGTTGGTATTGGGATACCTGTGGATAGTATCTTTATTTTGATTGGTCGATGGGGTAAACTCCAAAAATTTAAAAACCTAATTACCCAAAAGCCGGTCGAAACTTCGAAGCTCCTATATTCTTTCCATTCGTTCTTTCGAATCTCAGGAGGAAAACTCCGCTGTAAGAAAGAAAAGATTATGTCTAACTTAATGGACGCAGGAGAACTCGTTTGTACAGTCAACGTGGAAAGTGTGAATTCTGTTAACGGTGCCGTCACTCAAAGAAGGGTATACAAAAACGTTTCTTTAGTTTGCTGCAGAGATGAATTTCGTGATATCGTTCTAAGAATCTTGTCAAAGAAATCTCCTCTTGGGAAGACATATCGGTTGAGAGAGATTGCAATACACAAGCGCTTCCTACAAGAAGGAAAAGCAACTATTAAGCTTGTCTCACAGAATATACAACTGCTCCTTTCGAACTGTCCACCAAGTAAACTTGCTGTGTTTTTGAAATGCTTGTCTTCAAAACTAGCTCAAAAGAAAGATTCTGGCTTTCCCAGTGAAAGAACGAGAATTCGAAGTGATTTGCCTCGGGTTCTTGAGAACATTAGCCCTCTCTCTGAGAAAGATTTGAATGTCAGCAAGAAAAGACCCTTTGGAGATGTAAACGACAATGGATCTACACCAAAACGTTGTAAGAGAGGTGAAAATGTGGATGCAGCCCCTCGAAGGAGGCTCAGTATTTCATCGTCTTTACAAAATAATCTCACCGCAGAACAGTTAGACGTCATAACAGCCGTTAGATCTTCGCGTAATGTGTTCTTCACTGGTAGTGCTGGAACTGGAAAGACTTTTCTTCTCCGCAAACTTCTTGGTATTTTGCCCCCTGAAGGAACATTCGTAACTGCAAGCACTGGGGCTGCTGCCTGTCACATTGGAGGAACAACTCTTCACGCATTTGCAGGTATTTGGGTTGTATTCAAAATGAAATATCATTTGTACTGTATGATATGATCTCTAACAGATATAGATGACTTATGATATTTATACAGAGGTACTAAACATAACTATACAGTTCATTTCCATTAAGGTATTGGCAGTGGAAGTGGTACCATTCAGCAGTGCATTGAGTTGGCATCTAGACCCGAGAGACTGCGTCTGTGGAAGAATTGTAAGCGACTTATCATAGATGAAATATCAATGGTTGATGCAGAACTCTTTGACAAGCTCGAAGCAGTGGCACGAAATGTTAGGAATAATGACCAGCCTTTTGGAGGAATACAGTTGATACTCTCAGGAGACTTTTTACAGTTACCACCTGTTTCTAGAATTAAAGAAGGAAAAACAAAAAAGTTTTGCTTTCAGGTATTTTTTCTACTAAAAATTGATATAATTCAAACCTGAAGAAATGATGAAAAAAATCTTAATTATTAAAATTGTTACTGTAGGCTGAGACTTGGCTAGACTGTATCAACACAACTATTGAACTGACAAGTGTGTTTCGACAAAAAGATCCCATGTTTGTAGCTATTCTACAAAACATTAGAGTTGGAAGGTGAGTACCACATGAAATGCAAATGGATTGCCTGTATCCAGTCTACATGTAGATCCACTATCAGTTGACAGTGTCACAACTAACAACTTATGATTTTAAACATTTTTAGCTGTCCTGAAAAAGTCATCTCCAAGTTAGTGGAAACAAGAAACCACTCCATAGAAAAAGATGGGATCTTGGCCACAAAGCTGTGCACTCATAAGGAAAACGTTGACCAAATCAATGAGATTCACATGTCAAAGATCAATGGCAAAGTACAAACCTTTACATCTTGTGACAGTGATCCTGGTCAGACGCATGTTCTATCTAAGCAACTTCCTGTTTCTGAGAAAATACATCTGAAGATTGGGGCACAGGTGAGAATGAAAAGCTATCAATCCTCTTATTGTTTGTTACTCATGATTATAAGTTGTTTAGATTGATAACTATTTAAATTTTATTTTATATTCTAATGTTTTAGGTAATGTTAGTTAAAAACCTGAATGTAAATGAAGGTCTGGTGAATGGTGCCAGGGGTGTGGTCAAAGGTTTTGAAACTGGAAATGCTGGTAAGAAATATTACCTATATATAAAGAATTGCTTTGAAATAAAGTGTACAATTAATTTGATTAAAGAAATGGTCATCTCTCAGTGTGTGTGTGTGTGTGTGTTATTATATGTCATGCAAGAAACTGTTAAGCATGCCAGAGCTGCCCTATAGAAGTCTACACGTGTGTGCTCAAAAATGAAAAAATGTATTCATCCATCTGGCATGTAACACAATGAATGCATTCTTAGGAGTGGCTAGTTCTTACTGCAAAAACCCTTTGTATCATGAACAACAAAATTCAAACTTTCATTTGGATTTTGGGTTTTTCTGATCTACCAATCATATAAAGAGTAGGGAGCTGATGCAGAAAAACCCAAAATCCAACTGAAAGCTTGAAGTTGTGGGTCGCAATACAAGGGTTTTCACAGTAAATACATGTAGTTCTGTTATACACATGTATTAGTTGAACAGATGAAGTATGCCTGTTAATAACTCCTCTTGTAATCACATCATCATGCAAACCATCAAGTTACTGTACATTTATTTTAATAATGTAACTTGACATGATGATATATGATGCATTTTTTCCCTCATCCATCCATTTTACCAATCTTTAAGCAAATCCTGTAATCAAGTTTACATGTGGTGTGGAAAAGACTATAACATCAGAAAAATGGATCATACATTTGCCTGGAGGGGGAATGGTCACCCGACGTCAGCTACCACTAAAGCTAGCATGGGCAGTGTCTATACATAAGAGCCAGGTACATAATTATACATTGTTTATTATTATAGAACCAAGATCAGGGAAAAGAAATTGAGGGAATCCAGGGATTGGAGAAAGGAGACTGGAAATTTCATTCATTAGAGGAACGATTAACCAGAGAAGATCTGGGGATCCCAAAGTAAAAGGGGGCTGTTTAGATTAAGTGCTGTTTAGATTAATTGATTCAATTTTTTTCCCCTACTTTTATCTCCATCGAAAACTCTCCCAAAATCCATTAACTTCTTAAAATTTTAGCAGGTTCTTGAATTACAATTACATTAATTTCAATTTCCTTATGACAGGGTATGACGTTGGACTGTGTAGAAATGTCATTAGCCAATGTATTTGAATATGGACAGGCATATGTAGCCCTATCACGTGCTCGAAGTCTTCACAGCTTAAGAATACTGGACTTTGATAAAAATTGTGTTAGGGCCCATCCTGAAGTTTTACGCTACTATGGAAGACTACGTAAAGAACAACAGAGTCTTAGGACATTACACCATCAAGCAAGAAAAACACTTATTGAAAAGGAAAATATTTGTCCTTGAAGACAGCTACTTTTTTCAAGAACAATCAAAATTTATTTTTATTTTTATCTATTTAACTATCCCATTACAATTCTTAATTGTATTCTATTTGACCTGTTAATATTTGCTAGCTGCAGCACATTTTTTTTGACCTAAATAATTTAGTTGCCTTTTTTTGACTAGTTTTTGTGCATCATAACTGTTATCATTGAAGTGCAACTCAGACAAGTCTGCAGTTTAGGTGGCTGTCAATCAAATACAGTCAACCCTTAATACTTCAAATATTGACTGAAAGCCACAAATTCCATTGTCCCAAGATGTTCTTAGGGTCACATTTCAACAATACAGGTTATTAAATTGACAATGAGGACCAAAGCTTTAGGCTCATTATTTGAATAGATTATAATAATTTTTGATTAAAGAGTATATTAGTATCTTAAAAATGACCATACCAAGAACAGTTAATAAAAATATCAAGTTCATCTTAAGTAATCATTTATATAATACTGGCAGATCAATAATAATAATTTATGTAGTATTTAAAAAACTAGCAGCAGTGTTTTATCAAATATAAAAACCCAAGGCGTAGCCAAGGGTTTTTGATATTTGATAAAACACTTGCAGCGCGTTTTTTAGATGGCTTAAAAAACGTCTAGGTAAGTTGTTATTTTCTACTTAATTTTTGACAAATGAATTAAATTTGGCAAAGAAAATCCAAGTTAAAGTTTATGCAAATGAAGATGATTCTATATCAGATATAAAACTCCTTCATGGTCAATGATTTCTATTGTGTTTTGCTCATTAATTATTCCTGAGTTTTTTAAGATTTATATAACGTCTTTTCTATGTGGATATAATCAAAGGCGCTTTACAAGGATTAATGTGAATTTTTACAGACTGCATTTTAAGGCACCATAGGCAGCCGCGCAGCTTACAATCATGAATATTTGAGACCAGACTGTTGAACCGGGAGACATCCCCTACTCTTTCGAACAGCTCAACAGGTTCTTTAATGTCCCCCACATACAGGTTAAGGAAGGGATGGGAGACAGGGCCTATGGTTCAAAGTCCCTATCCGAGAAGACCTGAAGGTCTAACCATTTGCAGATGTAGTTACAAAGGCAGCACCTTCTCCTCAGTTATTTTAAGACCCTGAGTGTTGGTCCAGTCAGGGCTTGAACCCACGACCTCCCGCACGAAAGACCGATGCTCTACCAACCGAGCTAATCAGGTGGCGGTTAAATCATTCAGTTAGATCATCACTTTCTAGCAATAAAATATAAAACAGCAAAAGAGAAAACAAAGACTGTAAGGAAACACTTAACTACTGCTGACCATAGATGGGTGGGTATACTGCTGTCTGTCACCTGTCAATCAAACAAAGTGATGGAAAGTTGGTAAAGCTGTCAGTTGTAAAATGAAAAGTTACATAATATAGCTTTTTTTTTTTAATCTCCAATACATGTACTTCTCTACAATAATTAATGACATCAAAGATGATGTCCAGAGAAGTGTCCAAAACTAACTGTGCTCCACCTTGTTCTACTTTTGAGTTCTAAAGACTTTAAGGACTGTGATACCAATTTGGAGTACTCAGTTCTTTCAGGGCCAGTCCAGATGTTGAACTTTTGCTGTGCAGAATTCAATGTAAATGAGATGATAGAAACAAAAGATTGGACTTATTTGCATTAGATACTATGTGGCAAAAGTTCAATGTCTTGACTGAGCCTCAGTTTCATTGCCCTTCCAGTTAAAGACCATGGTTTGACATTTGATATATGATTATACTGAGATGAGTCATTTATCAGTCAACTGGGTATGCATCAAAGGTTGATAAATATAGCTGACATACTAGAGTATGAAGCTGTTGTGCAAACACATCAAAAGAGAACTTGCTCATGACATGAGGTCTCCCTGCCTTCCCAAGTTTTTCACTAAGGCTCTTATCTTTCACAAACTTTTCCATAGCCATTGCAAATGATTCAGCATCTGGGTTACACAGGAATCCTGTTTGATTATGGCAAACTGTCTCTAGTGGTCCCCCACTATTAACAGCAATAACAGGTCGTTCAGCATACATTGCTTCGATAGGAACCAGTCCAAAATGTTCATTACTAGGTGTGTAAATCAGGCAGGTACAGTGGTGAAGAAGAGCTAGTTTTTGGCTGTCAGAGAAGGATCTGATAAATGTGACATGGTCTCTTAATTGGTAACGTGTGACAAGAGCTTGGAGTTCTAAATAATGTTGCTTGTTTTCCACAACTCTCTCATCATATCCCCCTTAACACACAAGGAAAAAAAATTTGGAAAGATTATTTAAATTGTATAATTTCTGTGATTTACTGAAGGAGGAAGATAAACCAAATTCACATGGGCATAATCAGTTTTCTTATTTTGAAGACCATGTGTTATCCTTTTTGGGAATAAGATTCATTGTTTGAAGTTCATTATTAATGTGCCTACCGAGAAATAAAGAACTAAAACCCCAAGGGAATGACAAGAGGTCTGACATGGGAAACAAATATGCCCAAGTGGATTTGGTCCATAAAGCATAACTAAGGATAAGTTAACATACCAGCAATAATAAGATGAGTATCCTTCCATTCCTTTTCATTTAGCTTATTCTTTAACCAATCCATTGCTTCTAGTGCTAATGGCAGATTCTTCTTTCTTTCATAGCGATTTATTGACAGGAACACTGTTTTTGCTGTTTGAGGGACCAAGGCTTTAATGTCATCATCATCAAAAGAAACATGGAATGACATGAAGTTAATTGAAGGATAGAGAACAGCTGGCTCAATGCCCTTCAAGGTCTTGAATGTCTCACTAAATGTTTTTGCAGTAAATCTGCTGTTGACTAAAACAACATCAGCCATTCCTAAAAGACAAACATGATAGAAATCCAATGAATCTGGTCTTTCTGTAAAATACAGTGGGCCTAATTGAAGTAAAAAAAGTCATTACATGACATGTTACATGTACCTTACTCTCTTAAAGTTAAAAGTATTACAGCAACATGACAAATGTACTCTTACAGACTGTAGTTATTACTACTTTTATTAGAATAAAATTCTTTTTTATGCCTGGCCAATGACTCTGAACTGCTTGTATGGGGTTCACCACTCACCAGGCAAAAATATATTGAACATGGCACTGAGCCGCATGTGGAAGATGATTACCATATGATTACCATATTGTGATTACCATAATCATTCATGCAACATATCATACAACAAAATTTAGTTGTTTCAACAGCCTTGGCTAGAGTTTTCTTTTTTAACTACAAAATGGAACATCACACCATCAACATTGCATCCCTCCCTCTTTTGAGGGGGGCTTTCATTTATAATGTCATGGTGGGGGGGGGGGGATGGCAAAATTTTGGGCCTTGGCTACAAACATTTCATAATCCCCCTCCGTGAAGGAAAATGTCACACTCATTCCCCCACCATACATACACACAACCTCCAATACTACAATACTTCAGTACTTCAATTTTCCAATACCTTCAACCTCTGTAACTTAATAACCCTTCAAATGAAAGCCTCCTTGTGTGTAGATGGTGTTAGCTATAGTGAATTGTAAAACCTACATGTATGTACCCACCCACTGCCACCTATTTCTTATTGTTACCTGTTGTAAACTCTTCTAGGAAATCAAGTGGTGCTCGATACATCTTTTTGAGGAAACTCTTCCTCTGAGTAAGCAACAAGTCAGGAAAATGACAGTAAAAGAGTACTTTAGCTTTACTCCATAATTTCAGCACAGGAATACAAGCAGACACCTGATCACATAAAACCACGTCTGGTCTCAAACCGGAAAACCAAACCAGGTAGACAGCAGCGTAAATCATCCTTATATAGGCCCAAAACGCGTACAGATGCCCAAGAGTATGTCTGGGCAGCCAGTCCCCTACTGCTGTAACTTGCAAGGTTCCATCTTTGGTCTCTTTGAAGCAATGGTTCTTATCGTGATGAGCTGTTACAAAATGAACATCATGACCATGTGACTTCAAAGCTAAACCAGCATCAACTACGAACCTCTCTGCTCCTCCTATACCTAGATCTGGATGGATAAATACAACCTTTACCATATTTGAGAGTAGAATAGAATGAAAGATGAAAGAATGAACATCCAAGAAAGAGAAGGAAAGTAAACCCGCGATATGTCCGGTCAGCGGGTCATGCATTTCCCATCATTCTTTGCAGGCACACAGATTAAAAACAAAATGGCGGTCGTTGTTTGAAGAAGATTGAACCACGATATTTGTGTTGACTCTTAAAGGGTTAAATTTCCCCCAAAAAAAGCCATTTTTATGATAATTGGTTAGTTAAATCCTAGTCCTTTGAATATGAGTGATATTCGAGACATATTGGAGCTCGAACAGCCTGGTATTTATCCACCAACCAAAGAGGCTATCGTGTCTGGCATGAAAGTAAGCAAGCAAGCTTGATAAAAACCTTCATTTTTCACATTTATTGAGTGTATTCTAGACCAGAATACTTGTTGTTTCAAGCCGGTTGTGTCTAGGTACTTGTAGGTACTGTGAGGGGACTCCATGTATATTCTGATGGTTATCTTATGTTGAATTATTCTAGCCGAAAAAACCCAAGCGAGTGTCTGATATCCCAGTGAAAAGACCAGAAGGAATGCACAGAGAGCTTTTTGCACTTCTTTATAATGACAGCCGGTAAGCTAGTACAGTGACCTCGACCTTCACCCCTGATATAGGGAACACATTACAATGCAAAAAGCAATGTTTAATGGTCAGCACTTAGCACGTTTCCATTGAATCACTGATTGATTAATTACCATGTGCCAGGTGCATTCGTAACAATACAATGCGTACTCAATTAAGCCTGGTTCACATATGATCGCTGACGATCGCAGGTGATTGCACTTGATCACCAGCGATCGTCTGTGATTATATGTGAATAACTCTGCGAACGAGTGCCATCGCGATTGCAGGCAATCGCAGGAATAGAACCATGTTCTATTCGTGTGATCGGTTGCGATCATCTGCGATCGAGTCCGATCATATGTGAACAAAGTTCTGCAATCATGCAATCAGAATGTGTCCCATAATGCTATGTTTTCCCAGCGTGCAGCACTGCAAGCGGCATGATACCATGACAACCAGTTGTTTATCCACTTTTACTCGATATGCACAGAAAGCCATTTGAGATTTATAAATTCACGTGGAAGAAATTAGAAAATACGATTGTTTGTTTAATCGCTTTAGCTAAGAATTCAAAGACAAGTTCAAGAAGATTAATGCCTGGTCCAAAGTAGGCGAAGTTTTCAGCATTTCCCCAGCAGCTGCTGAGAAGAAGTTTTGCAACGTAAGAACCACGTATGGACGCTACCTAAAGCGCCGAAAGAGTGTTCCATCTGGATCTGGTCGAGACGCCGTCCCCATTCCATGTGAATTTATAAATCTCGAATGGCTTTCTGTGCATATGGAGCACAGACCAACAGTTTCCAATGTACCAGTGCCATCGCCTGAAAGTGAGAGCAGCTGTTCAACATCTTCCTCGCCGATCGCTGCGATCGGCTGTGATCATATGTGAACATGCGATTCGCAATCTTCGGTTGAGTGGTTTCAGCGATCGTCTGCGATTATATGTGAACCAGGCTTTAGGATGTGTGAGGTGCATCTATAACAATAAACTCATACTTTTTACTGGTTAATTAGGACATGTGGGGTTCATCTGTAACTTGATAGACTGGATGGACTGACATGATCATGAAGCACATATGTAAAGTTCTGAGATTTTTGTTGTACAAAGACTGTTTCAAATATGATGACTGTTTTTGTCACTAGCTATGCTATAAAAGAGATGTTCAATATGCAGTTGTGCATCCAGTTAGTTATAGATGCTGTGTGTGGTTAGCTGCCAAGCACCTAAGAAGCTACAGTATATGTAGAGTCTCACTCAGCTTTGCCTTATGAAACTCTTATGCTTCTCTCATGCTTAGCAGTCTGTCATGTGTAACCATAACTTGATGAATGCATGTTGAATAGTTGACCATTTCTTAAATGGATGTACATGATAGGAGGCTGATAGTGTAAGCATGACATCGGCTTAACAATGATAGACTTGCAAATGCAACTTTAACTCAATCCAGTGGAAACATCTAGATTGTTGTCCATTTGTTTTTAACTAGCTGATGGTTATATTTTAGCGATTCACCACCTCTGGCTACATCAGATACAACACAGGGTTACAAGCAGTTGAAAGCCAAACTTGGAAGAAAACATGTCAGAGCTTGGAGATGGGTTCCTTTCACAAATTCTGCACGAACTGATGGCACAATGTTACATCACTGGAGACGTACTACAGATGAAGCTAAAGAATATCCCTTTGCAAGGTTTAACAAGGTATCTATTGCATTCTAGCATAAATCCTTTCAGTTCTCTTGCTGTAATGTGGACAGGGTTATCATTAAGTTAAAAATAATTTGTGTTTATCTTTCATTTACTGTGTGTAAATTGTAGGTGTTGTGTGCCCATATTCATGTTTTATGGTTACACAGCAGTTGTTATAATTCTGTCAGTAACTGATGTACAAATTACTTAATAATCTAGATGTTACCTTTTTAATTTTTTTCAGAAAGTTGATGTTCCTTCATATACAGATGAAGAATATCAGGTATCTTTCATAGTACTATAACTGTATGTTTATTATTAACCAATTCAGTGGTTCATCATACATTAATAACTATTATAAAAACATCATTTAGATGTATCTTCATGATGGTCCTCCATCTACTTGGACTAAAGAAGAAACAGATTATTTATTTGACCTGTGCAGGTAGTTATATGATGGTATATTAACCATTTGCAAGCAAACATGAAGCATGATGTGTCAAACTTGTTTTTATAAGTTGTACTATTTATACTGCCCATAAGAAAACAGATCAAAAGTCAGAAGATATATTTGCAAAGGACAGCAAACCCTTATTAAATAAAAAAAACCATTTAAAAACATTTAGCTTGGGTATTTTAAGGAGCATGTATTTGGGAGGGCTTAATGTAGGAAGGGTTTTTGTTAGAAATTAGGGACTTACTTTTGGAGGGGCATATTTCTCCATCAAACATCTGAGATATAACTTATAAAAACTAGGTTGATGCACTTCATGGTTTCTTACAAATGTTAGTATTTATATATTTATTCAAGTACAGGGCAGTGTAGGGCATAGTGAAATACTTTTGTCTCTGTAACTACTGTGAAAATCGTTGTATCACAACCTGTATTGTAAATTCAGTTGGAGTTTTGTGCTTTTCTGAGCCATCAATCACTTGGGGCGGAGCTTTTTCAAATCAACTAGTGATTTTCACAGATCCATAAAACTCCCACCCCAAAGATGATTAATGGATCATAATAGAACAAAAAACCAAACTGTATTTATGATATGGGTGGCAGTGCAAAATTTTCACAGTAAAGTAAAATTTCATTACTGTTTCAGATGTTTTGATTTAAGGTTTATTGTAATCCATGATAGATATGACACAAAGACGTATCAGGTATGATATATTTTTCATTACATTTCCTCCTTCTAGAATATTGAACCATTATAGCTTGATGTTGTATGTGTATCACTATTTCTCTTGCAGCGCCGTACAATAGAAGAACTCAAAGATAAATATTACAGTTGTGTTACAAGATTACTGAAGGTAAGATATATGTTTTAACCACTCCAAAAAAAACGAATGCTAATGATATGCCATTAGCCCTTAGGTGTTATTTGTTGTATGATGAGAGAAATTGACTCTTCTTCAAGTTACGATATTGTTTTTGTTGTTAAAATGTTATCAGGCAAGAGCACCTACAGGGCAAGAACCTCCAGATATACCAACCCAATATGATGCTCAACATGAAACAGAGAGGAAAAGACAACTATTGAAACTTTACAATAGAACACAGGAACAGGTATGGTGTCTAGAGGAAGAAAATCAACATCATCAGACTGAGGCAATTGTGATTTGACATTATTCATGACTCTGCCATGCATTAGTTGTGATCAGTGTAACACATCTGGAATGTTTATCTGTTCTGTAACATTACCAATTAATCATAATTATAAACATATTTACATGTAGCAGACTGAATGTAGTGTCCTATCACTATTAACAAGCTTAAATGTTGTGGAATCAAGTAAACAGTTTCATCATTAATGATGTTTGCTATTTCAGGTTCAAGAAGAAGAGATGTTGATGTCTGAGCTGCGTAAGATTGAGCTGCGTAAGAAAGAAAGAGAGAAAAAGCAACAAGACCTTCAAAAACTAATAACAGCTGCAGACAATACTGCTGAAAGCAGACAAAAGTATGATTGTTGCTGAATTAACTCTCGCATGTCTCTAACTGTAGTTCATGATCATAATTTACTTGTAACTCTTTTGTTTTAGACGTGAAAAGAAACCATTGAAGAAAAAGGTACCAAAAAAGAAAGGAGATGGTGCAGAAGGCAAACAGGTAGAGAATGATAGAAAAAATAATACGTTGCTTCAGGCTGTGGTATATATATCAAAAATCAGCCACACCCCAATTCCATTGTTTTATGTAGGTTTTGAAATCCAGAGCAAAACCTACATTCTTAAAGCTGGGGGTAGCTTTGATAATCAGCAGAGGAGAGCAGGGCTGACTAGCAGGTCTTGAATTTCAAATTCAAGACTTGTACTGGGTCTATAATTTGAAATTATAAACATGGGACAGGTCTTGAATTTGAAATTCAAGACCTGCTAGTCCATGCCCTTCTACCCACAAGCTGTCCCCCAGCTTGAAGAGTCAGGAGCTACCAAAGTCTGTCTCCTGTTTGGTTTATTGATCTATCAGCCAGGACTTGTACAAAGTTGGAAACTCTAAACTCTGGTCTTGGAAGAATACCTACATGTAACATCTCATGAGCTTTTGATACATGTGGGATATGATTTTACTTAATTGTGCATCTACTGTATGTGACTTAAAAATTTTTTTTCACAGCTTTGAAACATTCCTTGTAGCTCATTACCAAGCTATATAGATAGAGATTACAATCATTGGCATCCTTAGCATTGAATGCTCACACTCCCACAGATCAAAAGAAGTGATGATCTCAAAATGTCTCCATAAAAACAATGGAATTGGGGCCGCATGGCTGATTTTTATACCATTGCGGCCCTTGGTATTGAACTTCAATGAAAGCACAGTCCCATGCATTACCTTTATTTCATGTTTACTAGTTAGGAGAGGTAAGTAACCTGTTAACACAGAATTCTTATTGGTTTAGCCTGAGGTAACAAGCACGGGGGTAAAGTTCCCTGAGAACAAAGGAGCTGGAGTCTTCCTTAGAAGTGCTAGGGTAAGTGCTTTTTTTTATTTAAAGTACCTTCTTTTCTCAATGTTCAGCTTGTAAGGGCTGTTTTCAGTTTGAGGTTTCAACATCAAAAGATAGGTTTTAAATTGTGTAGAGAAAAACATATGTGTTTAAATTTTTACTAACAGATGAAAATGCCAACATCTGTTGGAACAAAGAAAGCAAAAGCTGTAGAACAGCTGCTTGAAGAACTTGGTGTCGGTAAGTTCTGTATCTCTAGTTGAATTGTATACCCTCATCTGTCAGTGATATACTCATACATTTATTTGTCATTCTGTACCCTTCAGATCTACAGCCAATGCCAACAGAACATATCTGTCAACAGTTCAATGAGTTAAGGAATGAGATGATTTTATTGTATGAGTTAAAGCAAGCAGCTGGGAGCTGTGAATTTGAAAAACAGACATTAAAGTAAGTTCTAAATGAGTACATGTGTATGTATAGTAATTAATGAGCATGTCATTTGTGTATTAATAATTGATATTTGTCCTCCACATAGACATCGTAAAGAAGCATTAGTTCCTGTTAGATCTATAGGTATGACTACCATTTTGGCTGATACATGTATAGGGTGTGGCAGGGGTGTGGTAGGGGTATGGCAGTGGTTATTAACTTATTGATACATGTATAGGGTGTGGTAAGGGTATGGCAGTGGTTATTATTTTATTGATTTGTTTTTCTTTGCATTCTCAGAAACTCCTCCTCCTGTCTCAAAGGTAAATAGATTACAATATTAGCAAACATGGACTTCAATGTCAGAATACATTTATTCAGCATGCTGTTACTAAAGCTGTTTATTGGTATGTTTACAGACTAGTCCCCAGTCTGCTACTCCTTTAATAGATGCTGTCACATCATCTCCTGGCACTCCCAATGCGGTAAGCTTATTTCAATCTTGTCATATGGCTAGAGATTGGCTCATACCATCTAAACTATTCTCGTGTGTAGGATCAACAAGGATTTGTTATCTTGGGTTCCTGTATTCAGATCACTGTTACAAATCTAGACGTGTGAAACGTGCTGCTATGTCTGCACTGAATCCCTAGTCAGTAATTAGATTAGTAATGCTGATATGATAAACATTATAATGGATAGCTGCATCACCTGCTCTTGCCCTTCGAAAGAACGTTGTATGGGCTGAATGTAGCATTTTTACGTGTTTTCTTTGTTTCAGAGGAAAAGAAGAACTGCTTCCACTTTTTTGGAACAAAGTAACCCGCTAAAGAAAACTAAACGTTTCTAGCCGATAGCTTTTCGTACATGAATTAATCTTTTAGTCTTTGATAATGCTCCACATACCATCTAACGTATCAAGTACTAACCGAACCGCCGTGCTAGTCCTGAGACACTTTGTCACTCTCGTAGGCTAAAGAAAACGATAAGCGATGGTTTAGGAATTTTCGTATAGCGAGCTCGCCTTTCTAAAGATCGGGTATTCTGCAGTATGCCATCAGTAGGAAACTGCCTGACAGAAATCACAAGTAAGGGCGCGCCCCCTGGACGATTACATGTAACGGTCAGTTGATGTAATGTAATAAAACCAGAGAATGGAATATTCATGTGGTTTGCGGGCGGGCGGGGGGGGGGGGGGAATGCTTAGCTGCATCAAACATGGTATGAACACGTGCATGTTCCGACTAGTGGACTGATCAAACACATGTAACAGTGGTTTATGAACTTTACCTATATGAAGAATTCTCTTTGACCTGTTTTCCGACCCGGCATTAGTTTAACGATGCTTAATAGAAATGACTCGTTGAGATTGCGATAACTTGGACAGTTTCCTTAAAACAATGATTAGCAATAAACCAGAAAAAAAGGCCGCTTTTCTCTTTAAAATGAGTGAGTGACTTGATAGATTACTATATCTTAAAACGTTAAGTTGTTTGCGTAAGATGTTTTAGTGTTTTGGATTTATAAGCGTTAATGTGAATGAGGATACAATCGATTTTACTGCCGTTAAACCACCATTAATGCTCTATGCTGCTCTAGTTCTTTGTAAAACAAAGTTTTATGTATCTTGACTACTAAAAGTGGAGAAACTTAGTTTCATTATTCAATACCTTGGGCATCAGTTTATATTGGTGGCAGTGCAGGAAACATTTGGTTTGCCGCTTTGAATGAAATTCTAAGTCTTAACAGGCAAGGTGACTTGTGGTTTGAATTAGGAATAGAAGCAGGCACGCACTAAATCAAATAACGTGGATTGGATGAGGTTGGTGCTTGACTCTTAATTAAAGCACTTCAACTTTTAGTCTGACTAGCGTCGACATTGCTAAAATAACGAGGTAAGAGAAAACGGTCTTAGTTATAAATAAAATACCATGAAGAATTAGCGGGTGTCTTCACGAGAAAGGACAAATAAATCCCTTCAAATTAAAAACCTCTAGATGAAGTTTCATCAATAATACAAGTGATGCGGTTGAGATAATCATGTAAAGTGTTGAAGTTTTTCCAATGCACTGCCCTTCAATTCCTATTTGATTCAAAAAATTGAAACCATAATTATCTTGGTTTCTCTTTTACCTGGTTGTTGTGGAGTGCTGGCTTGCAATATGTTGTGAATGTTGTACATTGAGAAGCCTTGAAAGAAATCAATCTTGATTGAGATTCACCGGCTACCTGTTTGCCGTACGACACCAGGATAATTTTGGCACGCTTCTAGTTGTTTATTTCAGCTCAACAGGATTTGCTTGTTAGGACATTGAATTGTAACAAAATCACAATCTTTAATGATCGTTTAGCCTGCAATTCAAAATCTGAACCATATGTTGACAAGTTCGTTTTTATTTTTAAACTGACGAGTCTAAATAATTAGCTTTCAGTCGTATAACGAACTGTAGATTGTGACTCGATGAGAATGGCATGACAGATAACTGACTGTCAGTCCTGATAGATAAGCTACTTACAATGAGATAACTTATCATACTACATGCTCAAGGTCAGACTCACGGCAGGAAGAATACACCGACAAGGAGAGTGTAATTCTTTTGCTTACCAAAAGTGGATTTATCGCTGGAGAACAAAGAAGACTTGGTAATCTCACTGTGAAGGTAAGAAAAGCCGTTCTTTCAACCAGATCGTTGGTATTTGCTTTTGTGTAAACTGAATCACTCGTCGCAATTTTGATAGCGTACCAAAAATGAACTCTTTAAAAAAACAGAGCTAAAAAGCACCATATCTCATCGATTATATGCGCCGCACTTTCTCAACTCCAATAAAATATCTTCTTTCTACGTAGTATCTTTTATTCGAGCAAGAATATAACTGATTCTAAACACAACATTCAACAAAACAGAAAATTAAAACATTAGGTAAAAGAGAGCAGGTGAGACAGTGGTGGGCCAAGAGCCTGTCGAAAGGTATTTTATCAATCGCCTCTCAATTTGGCGGTATTCTTCGAATCGTTGAGAGTCGTACTGCTCCAGAGTGCGTCAGCCGGTCCACATAACGTTTGTGGTATATCACACGTTACTTTGAGTGTGAAATATTATTTTTGCTAGGAATTTCGGGCCCATTTCTCGAGAACGAATGATTTTGTGACGTAGGGAGGAAGATTTGAAACTACGCAACTAATTTAGTCTTATTGGTCCAGGGTTTTCTGTACGTTTTTAACAAATACGAACTGATGGAAGTCGATGAAGGAGTTTGACGCCGAGGGTACCAAGAGATATATGTTTCATCTATATTTTATAGCTTTTGTACATCAGTTAGTGAATCTGATACCATCTTGCTGCAAATAGACACATTCGGGATTACCATAAACATTTAGTTGAAAAGAAATTAGAATTGTAATTTCTGAAAATAATTCGTCATTGGTTGCGCTAACATCTTCCAGCCTGTAGGTTGTATATCTTGTGGAACCAGTCCAGTTTTATTTTTTTTGCCATGTGGATTTTGAATGCCTGAACGGACAAACAGCGACGCAAAACTTGCCGAATTACCGTACGACAACGACAGTTTTACTTTCGTAACAAATCTCGTAGTTTTCGCGTTTTTACTCCAGGAAAATAAAGCATAGTTCAGCCAGTTCAGAGAACAGCACTACCAACTATCTAGTTTTGCCAAACAAGTTATGTCGGTGACAATAAAGGCCGTTAGTTTGCAGTCAGACATATTCGGCCATCAAGTCTCGGCATCTTCATGCGCTACATGAGTCCTTGGTATTGTAGTGCACACCAATTGACATTAGCCAATCAGAATGTGATTTGTGTAAAATACTGCATATTATAGCGAAGCACGTTAATCGATACACAGTTAACCACCAAATAAAATAATCACACGATTGACGGATTCTCGGCGATTAGCTTGATAGTTATTTTAGTTCCTAGTAAATAAGACTGCTAGTCTAATATATCCGGTGAGATGGTTGACCATTGGATGCAAGGACAGTTATCTCATTTGTTTTTCATAGCATGTATGTTCATTACAGTATCTTGCCGGTGATCAATCTCGCTTCACGGGTGGCTTATCAAAACACAATGGTGGTGGTTCATTGTAGGAGTGCGTGGTATTCATCAGGAAATATTCTAAAAGGAATATTGATTTTTTAAAATCAATATTAGCATAACGATATTTATCTGAGAATTATAAGCACCCATGGTGCATTACGAGTACAACTTTATCGAGACAGACATCTATTGCTATTTATACTAGTTCATTGGAATTATAGAGATCAGTAGATAGTTGACTGACGTAGTTTGTCCTTTTGATTTTCTGTTCCAGTGAACGTCTCATCGGTTCTTCATGTTTTCCAAAGTTAAACTATTTCGACTTGTTTTGTTGCTATGGTTACTGGACGTCCTTCAGTTTGGGTAAGAATAACATCAGTATAGCTGCTGACCAGTCAAGAATGCTTTAGCACGTCGTAGTGATGGCACTTGACCCGTGAAATAGTTATTAACCGGTCTAATAGAAATTAGTAGATACTAATTCTATTGTTTTCTTTTGTGTCTTATATAGTTGCCTATCAGACTTACTGTAATTTTCAAAAACATGCGAACTCTGACCTTCAAACAGTCCATTAGAATTTGGTTATTCGCTTCCGCCCACTGCAAACAAAAAACCAGAAAACAACTCATAAATATCCCTAAAAACCTACCAAATGACTGAAAACGATCTTTAGACGATTTAGAACAGCTAAATATGATTTTGATATTTGGTTAGCTTTCGTATTTTTGATTTTTAATTTTGATTGACGAAATCGGCAAAAAACAGTCGAGTGTTTGGATGTCTGAGTTCGCATGATTTTGAAAACTGCAGTAAACTATAGTCAGTCTGTTTCACGGGTTAAGTGATCGCTCTTAGTCCCGTTAACTTACATGGAAGCAGGAAGTGATAGTAAATGTTTGCCCAAGGGAGACATACGCCTCTCCTTTATGTCTTGTAGTAATTTTGTGCTAATATCACAAAATGTCTGTTCGAAGAAACGGCCAGGAAGCTGCAGAGTCGTTCAATGATTTTGAGCTGGAAAAGGCGACAAGGGTTATAAAACGCTTATTGAAGAAATACGATAAATACGCTCGTCCATTAGTCACCAGTGAGTATCGTAACCTTGATCCCAACCACTGACAGAGTGATTTTCCTTCGACCATGAAAGAATAGACAAACTAATAGTTAGTAGTAGACTCTAAACCTATTGTTTTCTTT
>JAAAQI020168781.1:0-11830 GCA_011800005.2 Stichodactyla mertensii
GCTGATATCCTAGTAGTAGAGGAACCAATCAGAGCGCGCGATTGCTCATATCCAGTGGATGTGGATATAATAAAAGAATTTAGCTGGATTTTTTAATGCAATAGTCGAAATGTTCCTCTTTCCTAGTGGGTAGGATCAAATGCCAGGGATAAAAAGAATAGAATATTTTATACATGTAGAGCTACCCCAGAAAACCTGTGAATGAAACTTGATAATTATCATCATCATTGACACCATCAAAATCATCATCATCATTATTGTCTTTATTAAGCTCATTGCAAATCACAAGGCTGATATTTAATCTATAATTTAATCATCAAAAATTGAAGTTTATAAATGCTATAGAGCTTCTGTAGTAATACTCTTATTGATGACCTTATCTGTTCAAAGGGACAGTATCTAATAGCTGTGCTTTCTCACTGACAGTTTGTCAATACATTTGGGTGCATTTCATGTATCAAGGTGACATGGCAAATTGAAAAATATCAATATTCTATGTTTTCACTCTTTTTGGCATTTTTTTGACTTTTAATCAAAAAACTATTCTTAAGTAAAAAAAAGGAGAAAAATGTCTTCCTGGATACAGTCTTTTTATCACATAATTAATACTAAGGTGGACATTAATTAAGTGTTTATAAACATTGTCATTGTGATGTTAATGTGCCAACCATTTTAACAATAGGTTTTGCTTTGTTGGATGATCCAATAGATTTTTGGTTGGCAATTTAAATGACAATTAACAAAAACAAAATATATCATTGTATGCCCACCTAAAATTAAGGATCCTGATAGCATAAAATAAAAAAAACTGAGATTTCATTTCGCTTGTTTGCCAGAAAATGGGATTTGATAATAGGAAGGTGATTTCTTTTATACTACTGACCCTGGGATTTTTTGATGTAATAGATCAAACACAGGAAAGAGTGTTTCATCCTCTATCCAATAACCAAGAAGTGAATTGAAAAAAATGAGGTGCAGCTGAGTTTTTTAACCAACTTCAAGGTGTTTGGAGAAGGAAACATTCTTTCAAGTGTTTGATCTAGCTTCTCAAACCATCTATGCAAAAGTTTGACAAATTTTATGCTAATTAAGATCACATATCCAAACCACTCTCACAATAGTGATTGACTTTGTTGTCTCCTCATTTTAATTAAAATTATTTATGACTTAGACAGGGGCAGATCTAGAAATTTGCAAGGGAGGTGTCTGAAAAAAAAGACAATATAGTGACATCATTAATAATCCTGTTCTGACTTATTTAATTGGTACTTAAATTTATTCTTAGATTTAATCTTATTCAACCATTGCTAAGAAAAGATTCAAGAAACAGAAGTTGTGAATAATAAGAAGACTCCATGCTGTCCAATAGAGAAATAGTTGGACTTGAAAAATTCCTTTGACTGCCAGACTGATTGTTTCTTAGTTGGACAGCATGGAGACTCCTATTACATATTCATATATACAGTAGTTTTATATAGTAGTTTTTGACTCACAGATACTCTGGAGGATTAGCTGTCAGTTATAGCTGGGACTTTCTCATTTGCATTAAATTCTGTGTAACAATAGGTATTGTTTAAAATCCTCCAGCCTGCTTTGCGCACTTGAACAATATAAACTGGTTCTAGCCGGTTAAGTAACGAGTCCTCATGCAACAATCACTAGTGGACCTTGTGCAGAGAGTTCAATCTTAGGTGATACAGTATGAATCAATTTGATTAGTGTCATATTTTATTATATTCTTCTTGTTTGTCCATTAGTAGATGCTATTATAAGCCATATTAGTGGTGTTGTTTATGATCAGGCACAAGTCCTTTTTATTAGATGTCTTGATCCATATTGTTTACCATTTTATGAGGAACTCATTCTCCTGTCATTTTGCTGTTTACACAATCTTAACTTGGATTGTTTGTTGAACTCATTGTTTTTATTATTGTTTGCTTGTGTTCATGTATCATTTGCTCAAAAATAAAAAGAACTGCTGATGTGTTTTTTCATAGTCTAGGCTTAAAAGTTTTGCTTTTTGGCTTCTGTGCTGTATCCGTGAGTCATCTCATGCAGATAGACCTTTGATTATTTAATAGTTTTAATAGTTGGTGTGTTGTCAAATGACTTTTACCAACTTAATAAAGATGTAGATAGATGTAGACTTATATATTTACTGAAAAAAAAAATCTCACGATTGGCCCATGGGGGTATCTGGTGCACCTTGGGACACCCCTCTGGATCTGCCCAGCGCTGTGAGAGAATAATATACGTATCTATATGAAATGCAATTGGGACTTACCCCACAACAACAACTCTTCCCAACTCTTCTACAACAACTCTTGTCAACTCTTTGATGCAACATGCAAGGTCATAGCAACTCGTACAGTTTTAAAAATGTGTATTTAATATTCAATGTAACCATGGATTATATTAGACACATGCTAGGGGAGTTTAATAAACTTGGGATCCCTGTGGATTGTCTTAATATTAACTGGAGGCATCAATAAGAATAATGTATCACTCATAATTTATATTATTACCTATTCAACATTCTACTATTATTATTCTACTACTATTCTTCTAAACTTTTATGACAAAGCAATTTTTCTGATCATCAAATAAAAAAGGTGTTCTGTTCAGTTTGGATCCCTGTGGTTTTGGTATTCAAAAGACCCTGGTAATTTGTCCAGAAGTTCAATTCCCATGCAATGGAAATATGTTTTGCACTAATTTTAATCACTGTCTGGCAATTGGAGAAGGAGTACAAGTTTATATGTAATATGTGCAAATGAGTGGCAATGCTACAATGTTTCCCACAATTCTTTAGGATTTGTACACGCCAGCGAGGTTAGGGTGAAAAACATTGAAAACTGGTCATAATTTTGAGGAAATTCATGCACTGTGTCTAAGCAAGAACAGATAAGCTCTGTTATTCAGATACCCTATTTGAGAAATCCATATTTACATCCTTCTTTCTCATTTTAATCCACATTCAACAAACACTGTACGTTTTCTGTTAAATTTCCAAAGTCTCCTTCATATACTTTGCCCCTGACCAGACCCTGACCTTGTTTGCATGTGCATGCTGTATCTGATATCCAAGCTCGAGCTGCAGACAAGAGATTGTAGATCAGATACAGCATCGCCAGGCATATCGTATCTTGCTTGTGATACATCTAGGTTAGCTAGATCGTGTTTGACTAAAATTTTGAACATACATGTGAATTGGGCTGAGAAAATCAGCTTTAAAATTTATGCACGTCAGGACGATACTGTATGAAATATACAAGCTCCTCCACATTTTCTATTGTCTTTGCCTCATTAATTATTCATTATATTATAAGTAGTATTTACAACATAAGTGACCATGCTGTATCTGATGTACAAGCTTGAGCCGCAGGCGAGAGATTGTAGATCAGATACAGCATTGCCACGCGTATTGTATATTGCTTATGATACGTCTAGGTTAGCTAGATCGTGTTTGACTAAAATTTTGAACATACATGTGAATTGGGCTGAGAAAATCAGTTTTAAAGTTTCTGCAAATCAGGACGATACTGTATGAGATATACAAGCTCCTCCACGCTTGTGATTTTCTATTGTTTTGGCCTTATTAATTATTCATGAGTAGTATAAGGTTTATTTACTGCGTTAGCCTGCGTAGCCAGCTCTCCGTGTGTTTTGGGGGCTTGGGGAGAGGGAGAGGGAAGGTGCCCTCTCTTTTCCCTGCTCCCTCCTCCCCTCCTCCTCCCCTCCCCTCCTCTCCCCTCCCCCTCTCCCCTTCTCCCCTCCCCCTCTCCCCTTCTCCCCAGGCTCCCAAAGACGCAGAGGGCCGAAATGAATGCTGGAATGTCTTAAGATTTATTCAAATCAGACTATTAGGTATTTCCATAATTCAAATTTATAGACGGTGAACATTTTCACGTGAGACAAAATCCATTGATTTCGGTCGTTTGCTTCTTGCTTCTTGCTTTTTTTGCAATAGGTGTATAAGTACTTAAAAGATAATTTTACACATCCGACTGCCCAAAGTGTGCACAATGCCTAAGCCTTACTTTTAGACTAAACATGGCATGAAAGATTAATTCAAAACAAGTTAATGCCAGGCTTTGTCTTGCGCGATGGAGCGCGCGTGTGGAAAGCTAAGTCCAATCTCACGTGGAGAGAATTAACTTCCGAATCATTAGAACTTCCTTCTCTTGAAAGGTACGTTTTTTCCTTTTGTAGAATCATTTTATCGGTTCGTTCTTTTTTGTAAGATATCTTCTGATCTCTTACGTGTTAAATTACCATTATGTTGTATGTGAGGCTTTAGCTTTGTTACATTTCTGCGATCGTTTTGTTCTTGATCAATCGTTCGAACTAAATCACGGAGAGAGAACACATAGATTTTTAGGAATAGATTTTTAAGAATAGCTTTAAAGCAACCATTAAGTGCTTTTGTTTTCAATCTTTTCCTAAAGAATAAATCGACATGTTGGAGGATTTTAATTGAATGTATTCTACAAACATGGCGGCTGTACAACAACAAACAACAACAAGAAAACCATTTTGAATAATATATTTACAATTTTTTTACTATTCATAAACATGATTTAATCGACTTTAAAAGGGAATTATAAATGGTATACTATGCCTTCACAACCAATCAAAAACAGCTGATTGTATCACTTAAATTCTTGGTAGAATTTAAACTAGAAACTACTTTTGTTGTGTTCTAGGAAATAAAGCCAATGGCATCTGTTGGTGTGATGTAATTCAGTGTCAGTATACATGTTTAGTCCTATCAAACCTATCAGTAATTTGAAATATAGATGCATAAGAAACATATGCATCCTGTCATTTTTTCTTTTATACTATTTCTTTGGGCCACTGTCGTGACCTTGTTGTCCATCTATAAACCCACCACTGGTAAGTGTCATCTATGGCAATAGGAGTTGACATTATAGGTGCATTTATAGGTGTATGACTACTATGTTGGTAAATGTTACTAGTAAAGTGGTGTATATATTAGTGAGAAACATCCGTGACTGGATATGGCAGTACCATTTTGCAACCATATTTAATAGCACCATGTCAAAATATTTTTATTGGATGATCAGTGATTTTGCATGCTGTAAATGGCTCAACAGATGTCTTTATTTCCATACCTATGGAATGTGTCTTAACTTTTCACAGTCATTACTCTAATAAACAGCTTTTTCAAAAAAGGTTGATGGGGTGAAAAGTGAATGGTGATTGCGATTCAGCAAAGATCTTCAGCAGGCATTGTTTAGGTATTTAAAAAATGAATATACAAAGAAATTCTTATTACTCTACAATAAATTCCTTTTGATCATGTAATCACCAATCATATCTCCACTTGCCCCTTGCCCAGTCAACTTTTTGAAATATCTGTATAATGTATTCATGTTGTTTTGACTAGTGCATCTAAAGTTAAAACTTTATAGCATGCAATAAGCTAAATAGCATATCCATATTGCAAGCACTGTTTTTAAGGAAGAATTATATTAATTCCCTCCTTTCAATTTTTTTCTGACGAAATTGATTCACTCAGCATGAAATATCCATATCAGTCACCTACATTAATGGTGTATGACATGCCCCTCGCCCTTACCAAGAATTTTAGTACAGAAGGTACAAGGATAAACCCTCAATGGATGGGCCCTCTCTCCACCTTTGAGAAATTCCAACCACACCAGTCCATGCCAGTAATTAAATAGATAAGAGTATTTTCTGAATTCAATTAAACCTGCTTGGTTTAATTGAATTCAATTTTTATTCCAGAAAAATGGCCCGTGTCCCTTGCTCTACACGAAGCAAAGGCATACATTGGCACAGCAACTGGAAGCTTTATCATTTTTACAATAATTACTTATGTCATAAGCCCAAGACTTTCAGGATACTTTCAATCGTATAACAGTCTATCACTGTCCAAGAAGTGTGACTGGGAAACAAGGTATGCAATGATTGTTTTATTATACATTTTGAAAATTTAGGAAATTCTTATGTTTTATGTTTATGAATTTTGTTTCACTCCTCACAGCGGGGGCTACTGGAATTGAAAGGTACACAGTAGCCCAGTCACATGACCTCTATTGGCACGAAATGACTCCCTTGGGGGGAGGGGGAAAGACCAAAATGAATAACCAGGGCAGGTACCAAACAAATCAATTTTTTAAGCGCATGTCCAACACTTGGACTTTGAACTCTACATGATAAATCCCATATCTGCAAATTTTTCTGCAGATATTGGGAAATAACTGTAGGCTCAGTCAATCAGAATCAAGATAGTGAGTAAATGTATAATAATTCATGATATTTGCAGATATTTACATCCAAGTGTTGGATACATGTTTATAAAAGATTCATAAACATAAAAGATAAGGATTTTCAAAATTTTCAAAATGTATAATAACAATTATTGAATATTGGGGTGTTGTGGGTTTTGGATCCCACTTGGGGCATTGGATTTTTTCATTATGCATTTGTTCTGTATAATTTTCCACTACAGTATATCAGAAGTGACTTCTCTGAAGATGAACATATAGTTCGAAATATACTGTTATTTGTATTAAATTATTGAATAATTTGGGTTTTCCCATGATATTGTAAATTATTGAGACCTTTCCAAGCATTTTTTCAAATGTTTATTATTGAGTGCTTTTCTTTGTGGTAGGATTTCTTCTAATATCCACGCTGTCATTGTCAGCTTCATTGCACTTTACTGTCTATTCTTTGACAGTGCTACAAATGCAAACCCAATCTGGTGAGTACTATCCCAGTGTTTTGGGGGGAATCATTTACATGTATTTATGATATTATGTATTGCCACCGATTCATAGCTCAGGTAGAGCAGTTTCATATGAGTGGGTAAATGCTGCAGCAAATTCACAACTGTAACATAGCAGTACCATACTTTGCCATAGCCATAACAACATGTTATGATTGGATGACTCACATGAAGACAATAGGAAGCCATTTCAGTGTTATGGCACACCGTACCGTATATGTGCTGTAAGTACTCAGTGCTAGTCGTTTCCCACTCATGTGAAAACCGCTTTGTTTTTCTCTGCAACATAGATTACAGAATATATTATATATTTCAGATGAGCTGGGAAGCCTTTAGAGAAAACGTACTGTCAATATTTCCAGACAATTTCTCATTTTTTCTGGAAAATTAATTTTTTATCAGGAATGATGCACCTTTAATAAGAACAGGAGTTTCAATAACAATGGGATATATAACATCAGGTATAAATATGTATTCATATGCTTGTTTTTTTGCCATGTCAATGACATATCTAGAGGTCCCACAGTGCCTGTGATCTGTGCGCTGCTCATCAGTTTTGCAGCTGTTTAATTAGGAGAGAAAAGAAGGGGTGATTAATTGTGCAGGGAAAATCAATTCTTTGTAAAATCAAAGTATTTAAATATATGATGATAACTTTTTAGTAAGTATAAGATTGAAAAGATCTCTTGTTCCTCTGTTAAAGTTCAAAGGGAGGCAAGTAACTCCTTCCATGTAGGGAATTTAGAGTTGTGAAGTCAATCTTTTGTATATGATTATTCTTCAATTTAACCTTGTAATTGCTTTCTGCAGATTTTTTTATTATTTTGCTCAACTACCACCTGATTGGAGATAGCTTCATGCTTCTTCATCATTTGATGGCAATGACAGCATATGTGTTTGTTATTGTAAGTATTTACGAGAACTATTTTATTGTTCCCATGCCCAACCTAACCTCCTCCACTATAGAACCACCTAACCCCAAACAAGATCTTCTTTCATACAATGTCAGGGCTAAAACTAACAGCCAGACATTGTCCACTAAAAATGGGAACATATGTCCAGTCTAACTACAGGATTTTCTTTGGGGAGGGGTGCACCATTTATATGTTCAGGACTTGAGCACCAAAAGAAGATAATAACAATAAAGCCATTTATTGACTTTAAATCACTCATCTCATCACCCACCCCCCTGCACCCCTCCTCTGGATCTGCCCCTGAACATTTGTCTTAGTTACCTGTCATATTGACTGGTTACCTTTGAGTTATTAGCTCAAATTGTATTAGCAGTAAAAATGAGGAAACAATGTATGATTGAGCTAAAATATATGTGGCCGGTATCATGACTGACAACTAACCAGTCATTCTTTTTAGCCCCTATAATTTCATTGATTAAAAGATTAAGTGACAAACAATAGCTTGGCTAAACTAATCATTACATTACAATTAAGTCCAATGAAAGTTGATTCATTTATTTAAGAGCATAATATTTCACTACTTCAAACCTCTTGAGAGTACAGTAGGATTCCTATTATGTTACTGATCAGGCCCAGTTCAGATTTTGAAATTTTGCTGCAAAATGCAAATTAGTCAAATCTTTTGTTATCATTATCATATAGTAATATACATTGAATTTGGCAAGGCAAAAGTTCAGCTATCTTGTAAAATATTACTGGTTAAGAAGGGAGTAATACTCAAGGAAAAGACATTTAGTGTAAAATAGTTGGGTTTTTAAATCTTCAATTTCTTTTTTTAACATCTTTCACAGATGTTTGGTCTTTTGCCATTTTATGCAAACTTTCGCCAGCTGGCTGAATTATCTACTGTCTTTGTTAATCAAAGGTAAAACTTTTTCATTATGCTCTCTTCTCTTGGCTATATTTTTTCTTCCAAATCCAATAGACCCTTCTCCAAAATGACAGTTCCACATTCAAATGACTTAAAATTAAACTGAGTGAAAACCATAGCACTAGAAAGAGTGCATGCCATACTCCCAGGCATACAAACATCTGTAAATTTGTCAATTTTCAACTTCATTTTCTTGGCTGATATAACACCTGACATAATGAATCTTTGTAGGGTTACTAAAGCAAACATGCTCTTTCTATGGCTGGTATATGTTTTTTTTTTTTTTTTAATCATTTGAATTGGCAGCCACCATTTTGGAGAAGTGTCTATTACATCAAACAATTCAAGGTCCTTGAATGCTCTACTAATATGCTCATAAATAGTTGATAATCTAAGATAGCTCTCAAAAAGTTGTAATTATAATTTGTTGTCATATATACATGCTCTCCAATTTTTTATTGCAATTTTTGCAATTAACATACATGTATAACTTCACGTGGGTGCATGTTGTAAAAGGAGGAACAGCATGCATGTACATGTACTCCTCACTAACACTTTATATCAGTTACAATTTGGCTAAGCAGTATGTATTTTTACAAGGCATGTAGTATTATGGCAAGCCTTTGGCTAGCCAAAATGCAAATGACAAGTAAAAATGCAAACTAGCTGTGATTTTTAGCTGACTAATAAGTTGTTTATAATTATGTAATTCTGCAAAGAACTAATAGACCTTTCCTGAATTCACTTGGAAGATCAAGGTTGTCAAGGTCCCCGGGGGGCACTCCAAGGTAAAAGTATCGGGTATGTTCATCGAAAATTTTCAAAAATACCCCTAAAAAAATACCCCTAAAAGATACCAGAAGTCTTTTAAAAAGGGTGTGGCTGGTTGATTTTTAACCCCTAAGAGATACCACTAATAAAGAAATAAAATTGGATTAAAAGACTGTTGAAATGTTAAGTATGACTGAAATAAAGCGCCTAAGCTCTGCGTAACTATAAACATAAACTCCACTGTGAAAAGTGATGAGTTCTCCCACTTTCGATACCCTAAAAGATATCAGGGAATTCTGAAATTCTAAGCTTCAGCTTTAACACCCTAACAGATACCAAATCGCTGATTTTTATCTCTAAGAGATACGACGAGCATACCCGATACTTTTACCCCCTGGGGTCAAGCTTGGCCTTGATAAATAAAAGAATCAAGTTCAGTCTCGATTTTAAACCATAATGTTTTGTGATTATCCAAGTAAATTTGGGAAAGGTATATTGCTAGGAAAATGGCAAAATAAAAAAGGCTTGATAAGTTGCTTCGTTTCTGAACTGGCTGTGCAGTGGGCAAGTTGCATTAGATAGGCACGTCTCATTATGGGTCTTGTATGGAAAGGTAGATGCTACCTTGCTACTGCCTTGTGGAATCTTTGGGAGAAGAAAAGTCAACCGAAATAAACCCTGACAGAAAGTCCAGAGTAGAGCCCCTGAGGTGGATGGGCATCCAGGATATCATTACGGTAGCTCCTGAAGCCAAGCTGGTGCCAAGTGTATTGCTCTGCTCTCCTTTGGTTGAAACCAGCAAGGCCAGGAGGGGGATTCTGGCATCTGCGCCGGCAATCCCTGATCTCCTTACAACCTGCCCAAGCTCTGTACCCTAGAGATGACTAGCCAACCTAAGCCTCAGATTCCAGAATGCACAGTCTTCTGAGACAGAGGATGCCACAATCAATGTTAACCTGATACAATCTCATATCACATGCATTCTTTGTCCATATCATCGTTGCAGAATTATATAACAGATCATGAGAGTTGTTGATGACGAGAGTTGTTCTCTTGAAACATGTTCATTAAAATCACGGGATGAAGTTCCGACTGTCTGCGGTCGTTCATTCCTTCCCAATTATATAATAGATACTATGAAAAAGGATCGTTTTGATGTTTATGGCAAATGCTTATAACTCTGCAACAATTTATCACTATGCTTCGAAACTGTGTACATTTACTAATTCACTGATGGTCTTTATGTGAAGACAAAATATTTTCCCAATTCATTAAGTTTTTGGTTTATGCAAATTATCAGCGACCATTTTTTCATAGGATCTATAAACTATTGAGTGCCTTAAAGCGTTAATTATTTTAAAGAAATTTTTTTATTTACTTAGATGGTATTATTCAGTGAGTGGTCAACCCTACTCTTCTCGCAGTTTCATGGTGAATGCCTGGTTGATGGTCATTTCATTTTTTCTTGCACGAGTTCTTGTCATTCCTTATTACTACTACAAATGTTACATTGTCTGGCATACGGCTGAGAGAGAACAGTTGGGAGTCCTAGCCCAGACGCTATGGATCTTAACTAGTGGGGTACTAGATGTATTAAATGTGTTTTGGATGGGTAAAATGATTAAGGGAGGAATGAAACTTTTAGGTAAACAGCATAAAGAGCAAACAGATTAAAAACACTCTAGATTATTTAACAAATTATATAAAAATTAATATATGAAAAATTTTTAATTCACCAATATTTTCATTGCCTTTTTTCTTTCTTTCTTTCTTTCTTTCTTTTCTTTTCTTTTTTCTTTTTCTTTTTTTTTTTTTACTTCTTGTTTTTGAGTTATTGAATATCCCTTTTTTAGTTGTATTTTCATCATGATAAAAAAAGGCATGTCCGACTTTTTAAAAGGTCATTAAAAAAGTCACCTGTCTTATGTCTTTATCCGACTGTCAAATTATGAGGAATGCTGGGTCAATTCTTCGTAGTCTTACATAATTATATGAATTACTTTGTACACGTCTACTGTACATTACGTGCATCCTTATCTATTTTGTCTCATACATTCATTTCGATTTCACCTTATTTACAAACATTCTACTAGCCACAGTTTACGTGTTGTAATAAATCATAATAAACAGTATGAAATGAAACATTTTGGGTCTTAATGCAGTGTTATGATGTTTTGTTTTGGTTGATCAGCTGGTTGTTAGTGGTATTTAAGTTAACTGGTTAACAATGCGCGTTACATAAGAGGTCTGTACTGAGCATGATAAAACTAGAATCCAACCCTTTTAGTTAATTGGTTACCAATTACGCACCACACAAGAGGTCTGTACTGAGCATGATAAAACTAGAATCCAACCCTTTTAGTTAATTGGTTACCAATACGCATCACACAAGAGGTCTGTACTGAGCATAATAAAACTAGAATCCAACCCTTATAG
>JAAAQI020168781.1:11930-23879 GCA_011800005.2 Stichodactyla mertensii
CATAATAAAACTAGAATCCAACCCTTATAGTTAATTGGTTACCAATACGCATCACACAAGAGGTCTGTACTGAGCATAATAAAACTAGAATCCAACCCTTATAGTTAATTGGTTACCAATACGCATCACACAAGAGGTCTGTACTGAGCATGATAAAACTAGAATCCAACCCTTATAGTTAATTGGTTACCAATACGCATCACACAAGAGGTCTGTACTATGATCATGAAAAAGGGTCCTGTTATCCAACTCCGTTTAGTTTGGATACTATTGCGCTTAGAACTGCAAAAGCTCCGTACTAATATACTGTAATCAAATTAAAAGTTAAGGTTGTTTCGTGTTGATATCCTTAGATTTCTTCAATTGTTTACTGTGTTTTACTACATGTCTAAGGAGCCCTTAGAAGCTGAATTGTCACTGCAAAATACTTCCTTGTTTTGTTCGATAAACAAGAAAATGAAAACGGATTAAGAGTTTGATGGTCTTTAGACTCATCACTGGTTAACCTTTAATGGCCCGGAGGAAAGTAGTTAAGGAAATATCGTATAATATCACTGATGACATTCTCGTGGTGGTTGTGGGATTGCTATTATGGCTTTCCCTGAGCTAAACCTTTTTTTTTTTCTGATTAAATTCGAAGTTTTACTTGATGACACTTGTCATTAGGAAATTAAATCGGTTATTAATTATCATTTTCATCGAGAAGTGTAAGAAGACAATTGTTCGTGGTACAACTGGTGATGGCTAATCACCCTTTTTCATATGTGTGTGGTTATATTTTGACACTGGGAGAAAAAAATGTTGGTAAAAGAGCAAGCAGCTTGTCTTACGCGGCCAGACGAACGGACGAAAACTTCCTGACTTTTTTTTTCGAACAAAACCATGAACAACCACAAGTTATTTACTTATTTCTTTTTCTTTTTACTTTATAATTGTTTTCCAAACGCTTCTACCCTTAGGACAATTTCCATGAAGAATTTTTGTGCTTTTAAATGAAAATTTACCATACACTTCGTCTTATACAGCTATTTCAAGAAACGTTGTCACAGCCAAAAGCAGCAAGCGACAAGACTGGGACCGCAAACGTCTGTGGTCAGGATATTAACTGAGTTTTTGGACGCATGATTTGATCTTGGGAAGCATAGCGACCTGCCATTGTAAAAAGACTAAAATGGCCGCATCTAAATGGATGAATTACTGAATTACTGCCTTGCAAACTTGGCTTGTTGCTTTTGACTGAGACAACGTTTTTGAAATCTGTGTAAATATAAAATGTGATTTGCAATACAAGGATTTCCAAATTTTCTTGTTTTTAAAGTTAATACAAGGATTATGGAAAGTTTTTCTAAGTGTATAGGGAAGACTATGGTTAGAAGGGTTAGGAAGTAGTAACCTCAAAAACCTCAGAATGTTATCGGAAAATCGATCAGTTGAAAAGGGACGTTTTTGGCTAAGGCATAATTAGCTTGAAAGTTAACAAAGCAGATTTAGAACGTTCAAATAATTGTTATGATTCAAAATGTGAGCTAAAAGTAGGAAAAGGAACATTAAAATTGCGCAGGGAGTTTAATTTTTTTTATTCGTTTGCACACAGCTGTCAGCTGACTTTTCCTCTGGAAGCCCTTGGTTCATGACTAGTGACGTAAGTATTCTCAAATGCGCTAGCCCAACCATGTAAATAATATTAAAAACTAGACCACCTTATATGCTTTCATTTCATTTAATATGCACACAATTTATCATCTCCTGAATTCATCCAACAACAGAAAAATATAAGCTTAACAAAGCGATAACGGAAGGTAAGCAGTAAGCGTGCGAGTAGAAGCGAGTAGGCGAAAAGCCGATAACTTTTGATAAATGAAGAATTCCCCTTGCAAAAATATAAAGAAATACATAATATTAACAACTCTTTGAATAATAACTCGAATAGAAATGATGACTTTCCATCAATCGAACTCAATTAAAAATTCTGTCTCTTTGGTCTCCAGAAGCTTTTGTCTATAAAGAATTAATTCAACAAGAATAGGGAAAACATTTGTTTTCTATAAGATTTAATCTTTTATAAACACCGGCGCAATAAGCTTAATTTGTTTCGCAAAGTTTTATATTCAGAGAAACACGCACAGTACTTCCACTTTATCGGTCGTCTTTTTAATAAAATAACCACGAAGCGTCGAAGAGAATTTACCGTTCTTTTCTTTAGAAAAAAAAAGGAGTTTATGCTTACGCATACAATGATCCGTCAATCTCCCAAGTAAGCCAGTGCCTCATGACTACAGCGTTCATGACTACTGCCAGATCAATTTGATTTTTTCAGAGGGTGAAAACGTTAACCATGGAACCGAAGAAAAGCCTTCTAATAACAAAAGCTGGGGGCTCATTATACACCAACATATGAATTAGCGGCGAACGTGTCACTAGCTCGTGACTACCTAGCTTTTGAATTTCCTAAAATGTATCGAGAACAAACCTTCAGTAGAGCTTTCTCGCCCTGCAACCATATTTATTCCCATGAGAATAAAAAACCTCCTTAATTCATCCCCAACCAATTTGTTCTGAAGTGATTGAATGCAAGGCTTGCTGGGCAAAAACGGCAGTATAACTGAACATTATGGCGGATTTCCAGTGTATAATTTCAGTTCAATATCAATTTTTCAGATATCACCACATACAAAGATTACCAAGTTGCTGTTGTTTTAAGAGGAAAATGATCAATTCAGATTATCATTATAACAGCTTGAATAGCCTTGCTAATATATATTATATACGACATTGTGACAGCTTAGTCCAAACAAAGCTCATTAGCTATCTCTCATTAATGATAAAAGAGCCGTTGTGCCAGCTGTCTAAAATGGGGTTAAACTAACGCTCTTTTATGCTCTCTTTCTACACCGTTTCGCTGGCTCAAATGAACGCAGAAAATTCCTAAACCCACTGACTCTATTTTCTCTTGAATTCAATAGCACCGACGCTTAGTTGTATTATAATCTAATCTATAGAAAAAGACGTCTCAAAAGAATAAATACCCAAACTGAACAGGAACCCAACTACCTTGCATTTTTTCAATTTAAACACTTCTTTACTAATGCCTTCATAGTTCAATTTTTTCAGTTAGAATAAAGCAAACACAGCAAGCCAACAACCCGGTAAGTCAACATCTTTTTTAGTAGAAAAGCAAATTAATGATAATATGAAAACTGAAAATGTAAATGAGTATGTTTAATTAAAAGATTATAATTTTTAATCAAAGACGTTTTTCCTCTTCCTTTGAAGACGTTAACTCAGTGTGAACGACTTGTACAACAGGTGGAGAAGCGCTGTATAACAGTTTCTATCCATATTCAGTTTGGAACTCCACTTCAAGTTCTCTCTTTGTTTAAGTTCTTGAACTAGCAACAAACAAAGATGTCACGTTTAAGAAGCTCAGGAAAGTCGGTCTCTTTTGCTGGCAGTGACGATTACCCAGATAGTCCTACCTTCCCCCGATGGCGAACGTACAGCACAAACAGCAACGACTCTTCCTTCGTTTCTTCTAGTGTGGACGACATCCCCTCCGTAGACTATAAGAATTTCTCCTTGAGGAAGAAAAGTGGCTTCAGTGGAATCTCCAGGGTAAGTTAAACTTTTAACGATAAACCTGATATTGTTAAAAAGTTCGCAAATCGACGAGTATAAACAAATAAACGCTCGCTGATCATAGGCGTCGAGTTTTAATTTGCCTGCGAGAAAAATTATTTAAATTCTTGATATGATGATAATTATACCTAAAACGGCATAACATTTAGAAACTGCATGCCACACACTATTACAACGCTATCGGAAAGTCCCAAACTATTCATATGTGAAAAAGATGTTGTATAATTCTTAAAAACAGACCTCAAAATGAGCAATAAGATTCGAATTACTGAGTTCAATTTTGCTCAATTTGAACCTATCGATGAAGAATGTTAGATAAGCTTTATCCCTCTCTAAGCTCAATTTACTCCAAACTAGCTGGGATTGAAGTCCTTTTGCAGGAGGGTAATTTATAAATGGTACTTAGTGAAACTTTAACTGCCAAGGGTGGCTATTAAGCAAACAAACGGAATTATTCGCTTTTGAAATCGCTAATAATTTCCCGTACTTATGATCTCAGACAAAGAAAAATTTCGAACTCATCAGACATTGATCTTAATACTGTAGTAATGATAAAATAATTGGTGAATAATATTTCATTCCGGTAATAACGATCATAGTGGAAAACGATTAATTGTAGAACGCATTATACCATTTCGTCTAGTTCCGCATAAGGATTTCACTTATTCGTGCCTGGCAACTATTAGCTAAACAAAATATGCAGAAATTAAATCCTCCGTAGACGCTAAAATGTCTAGTTTTAGGATTTTAATTACTTTTTGGAAGCTGCCGACATTCACTAGTAAATGGGATGACGAAAGGTATGACCGTGGTTTAAATGCTGTTAAATTCAACCAACATGGCGGCTATGCAAAAAATGAAAAAGAAAAGAAAAGAAAAGAAAAGAAAACAACAGCGCAGCAGCAGCAGCAGCAGCAGCAGCAGCAACAACAGATAATAATTCAGTAGCAAACAAACTCCTGACCTGTCATCCGATTAGAATTTGGTTTACTTTTTTTTGGAATACCGAAGAACCCGAAGAAAGACCCTCGAATAGGAGAGAACGAAAATAACTCTACTAGGCATATTTTAGTGGTTTCAGGGATCAAAACGCACGACTACATTTGTGAGAGGCAACGCATTAGCAGCTGCTATATGGGCTTCATTTTATGCCTTGAGTCGAAACTACGGAAAAAAGCCTCAGATTTATGAAGAGTTCTTTATTACGTAGAGATTGGTTTGTGTGGTATATACTCATTTCAATAAAGTTAGTCACCAAACACCTAGAAAGCTGAGACTGCGGAGGATCATGGAAAATATTTTATAACTAACAAGTAAAGGTTTTTTGATACAAACTTCAGCTTGAGAATACTATCATGAGTTTAAAATGTAACTGATAAAGGACTTTGAGTCCATCAGCAGTTATCAAAAGGTGGAAGCATGTTAAATGTATCTACCTACAATCCTTGTCAGTCTCAGCTTTATAGCTTTTCAGGTGACAAACTTTATTGAAATACGTACTCCTCAGTACGGTACGGACACAAGGGGGTAGATGGAAGAACTCTACTTTTGGAAACCTACCCGTATAATAGAGGTGCCAATAGCCGCTAGAACAAATAATTTGCACTATAACTATCGGTGATTAAAAAGGACAATTCCTAGTCGTCTTCTCGTTTTAATTAAACGTTGCTAGGTGACGAACCGCCTCAAGATCTGTCGCCTGCATGTGATATTCTACAATAGACCAAATCACCTTGGGTAATGTTTACCCATTTCAGACCACGTGTTATTCCCTTGAGAATATGATTCTTTGTTGCTTGGTAACGCTTGAGAAGAGACATTAATATGGATGAGCCTGAAACAAAGAATCGTATTCTCTGAAGGGAATGAAATGCGGCGTGAAATGGGTAAACATTACGCCCAAGTGGATTTGGTCCAATATCAAGAATAGGCCATTTGCGTGATGGCGCAATTTACTACAAAGACCAGAATGCTTTGAGTGGTTTCTATTGACAGGCAAATTTTACGAATTGTCTCTTTATTCCCAGGAGAGTGGAAAAATCTGAATAACAAAGCATTTTGACGAAGCGTTCTGGTAGTGGTAGTAAAGTGACGCCATCATGGTTAACCAATCACGGTGGAAAAGGCGCCGTCCAACCTGATTGAGTTATATGGCCTCTCTGGCTAAGCATTATAAGAAGAAAGCCGCTTAGCAAAGTTAGTTAGTTAATCTAGAAGCAGAGCCGAAGTGATTGTCGTGATAGTTTACGGGTAACTTGGATTAAAACAGAACAAACGATCTTTGTTTTCGTATTTGCCTAATATACGCACCGACCAATTAGCCCTCCAAAATAACCTATGTAAAACCTTTCCTATCTGCAGTCTCTGTTAGATAAATCTCGTCTTATACAGTGTATCCGTCATTGTTTTTAATCTTTCCAGTCAGATCATCTCAGCTTCCAGAATTCAGTGCACTTGGCAGCGTTATCAGGAGACGAAAATGAGGTTAAGAGACTTCTATCAAAAGGGGCGGGTAAGGAATTATAATTCATACAAACCCTGTCGATCGCTTGCAGTTCCTCTACCTTTTATCTCTTGTAGAAAACATTTTCCTTATCTCATACATTTTCAGAAGTGGACAAACTTGATCACCACGGCAAATCACCTCTTCATAATGCCATCCTCAGCCGTGTACGATCAGTGGTGCAAGTCGTCTTACTCGCAGGTGCTGACGTCAATCTAACGGATCGCCATGGAGACAAACCTCTGCACATCGCTGTTGGCACCGGAAGTGATGACATCGTCAAGGTAGGACAAATATTTAAGAAGTGACGACATCGTCCCGGGGGGGGGACTCGCATATATAAGCTCGTCGGAAATTTTGCAAATAAACCTTAAAATTAAAGGTACCCAAGTCCCTTCCTGGTAAGCTTGGCAACTAAGGGACCTATCGAAGGATTTTGGAAGGTTCAAAAGGTTTTGCAACGAGTGTGAGGGGAGATTAGTCAAAAACGACAGACAGTAAGGGGAGGATCACATACATTACCAGTAAATTTGTTCGAAAATGAGGGGGGATCACTTAAGTCTCATAGGGACTTAAGTGATCCCTCTGGCTTAATATATGGACGGGTATATCTGCCCATCTCAATGTATAAACAGTGGTTGCTGATTCTAAGTTTAGTAAAACAAATTCTATGTTTGATGTTGCTAACATTCTTTAAATATTCTTCTTGATGAAAGTTTGTCTTAAATTTTCTAAAGTTCTAAGTTTATTTTTTTCTGAATCCTTACGTCCTCCATCATTATGTATTTCACTTAACAACTGTCACATCGACATCGAAAATCCTCCGACCCCTCCCCCCCAAGGTCCCAAGGTGGTAAATAATGACCGGTCCCTAATGATTTTGGCCCTAAGAGGTACCATATCTATAAAACGATGTTTCATAAAATCAGTAATAAAACGGAAGACAATGGCTTAAAAAGTAAAAGGCCTTTTACATAGACATACCGATGATTAGCTTCAATTTCAGAGGAGTATATTTGGAGTATATTATATCTGTCGATAGTTATCCTTCCAAATCCATGAATAATTCTAGGAGAAAATCAAATGAATAAAAGTTAACCCCCGTCATAGGTGATTAGATACTTGACACTCTGTGTTCGGTATATCACTTGAAGAACGACCTCCTGCAAAGACAGGCCATATGTTGTCTAGATAGTCGGTGTTTACACCGCAAACTACGCCATTTGTAACAGCAAGAAGACATTGCGGTAAGGTTTCTGAAACATACATTAATCATTATGCAATGAAAAGTAGCTCTATCATATTATTTTGTGCTGTTATTCCTCGTAAGTGAAGTTGTGTACTTGTTTATCATTACCAAGACCAAGTCTTCTTAAATCTTCAGCTTCTGCTGCAATGCTCTGGTTGCCATGTCAACACCGCTGGACAGAATGGGATGACACCACTTCATATTGCAGCTCAGCTGGACCATGAAACTATTGCGGCTAAGTTGGTAAGGGATTGATTGACAGCGTTGAACATTAGCATAAAAGACAATAAAATAAGTGGCTATTACATGGGTTTTTGTTGGTTTGACTTGATGTTACCGCTAATGGAGGTTATTGTACGCCACTTCAAATCCGACACGATAGAGAGAGAGAGAGGGAGAAACATTTTAAATGCAGGCTTTCTGGCTGTTAAACCTCACAATTAACCCTTTCACAGTAAAACGTGACCAACGTCGTTCTTTTCACACCGTGCAATCGAGTGTAGTCATTTTAAAAGAAGATGCTTTGCAAAAATAAATAGAAGTTCGCCCGATTTTGCTTTGTGTTCACTACATCTTGCTTTGGACGCAATAACTTTTGCTTTCTGGTAGCCTGTAAAAGCTATAATAAGAGTGTTGATATTTTTTTCCTTTTCTCAAGTCCAATTTCCTCTGGATTTTCCTAAAATTCTAGAATATTCTTGCCGCTGAAAGACAACTATTATTGCCGGGTGTTTCACGTGGTACATGCGTGGCCATGATAGTATTTTCCCCACTTTAGTTCCTTCGTCTTTTATCGTGTGTAACACCGACTTAAAGACCCTAACCAGCTGGAGCCATATTACAAATGGATAGTACTTTAGAGGCTATCATTGAATGATTCTTGTTTGTATCTTGACAGGTAGCTCATAGCGCAAGTATCACGAACAAAGCAGGGTATCAACTAACACCTTTTGCCCTTGCTGTGTCCAAAGGCTCACAAAAGACTGTCAAGTACTTCTTAAGCATTGGTGAGTCAGTTTAACGAAAAAACTAGGTTAGTTTGGTTCAGAGTTGCCGGCGATTGTCAAAAATGACAGGTTATAACGTTTTGGGTAGAAAATAGATTTTAAAGTTAAAAATTAAATTAAACTAAAAGTCGCACTATGCTGACTGCTCGGGATTCGAACATTTGCATAGTTAGGTTTTGCTATTAAAACATTTCCAAATTGTTGAGAATGCCACACGCCTAGAGACATCCGCAGAAGCTGGGGCACAGAGCGTGGACTTCTCAGACCTGACAAGCGATTGTAGTGCCCTTCCTTCTATCTCGTACGCCAGCCGAATTTCACCGAATAATACTGATGTTACTATCCGAACAAGGTAACAAGAGAGAGAGAGCTAGAGCTAGAGCGAGAGCCCTGAGATTATACACAACGTATCCTTTGTAACATCTGCTATTAACAATTGAATGAAATCCATATTGGCTTATGGAAAAAACTTTGAAAACTTTGAGGTTAATTGCCATATTTCACTATCAAAACAATCTCTTGTCTAAAGGATTACAAAGTTAAACAAAATTTGCTGTGCTAAATAGAGGATGTTACATAGGCGCTTTGAGATACGGATTTTATCTTCGAGTGTTGAAAAGATCTCTCACTGGCGAGTGAGCGCAGCTCACTAGTGAGAGATTTTCAACACGACACGATAAAATCCGTATCTCAAAGCGCCTATGTAATATTCTGTTTATTAATAATTATCGATGAACAAACCCGATTGCTTTCAAATAGCTGTAAAAAGGTACAAACCATGGTGGTGTTATTTTCGCATGTAAAGAAATAGGTATTTATGACTGATTTCCAAATATTAGATGTACTGATGTTGATTCCGCAATATATACAGTATTTGGTGGCTGTTACTGCTTTTCCACGGTCTCTATTATGCATTTAGCATCGATTTTCTTTATGTTGCTACTGTTTTGTCCCCCTCCACGAACATAGTCATCGTTGTGGACGATTCTATCCCCCTCATAAACAAGCCATGACGTCACCATGAGATAGGGCAATTTCTAATTCATTTTGGTTACAGCACAAGACAAAAAATTGTTGTTTGATGACGTCGACGGTATGGGCTCAGGCATACTCCACTATGCGGTGGAAAGCGGTGATCTTCAGGTACGCATTCCCATTTTAATTGACGATGATTGGATCAAATAAATGCTTTAATAAAGACGGTAATCAGTGTCGTATTTGTGGTTGTAGGTTGTGGAATTGTGCCTTCAGCAAGGAGCCTGTCCTCGAGTGAAGCGGGTGAGTTCATTGAGCTTAAAATAAGCTCGATTTACTAATGACTTTTTCATTTGGGAAATTATCACGTGACATGTCAGCAAATGCATAGAGCTGTTAAGTGTGACGTAATTCGAACAACGACTTCCGGGTCCAAAATGAAAAGCAGCCTTCTTTGAAGATTTTTCTTGCTTTGTTTTTCATAGTAGGAATTGGTGAACGTATGTCTATTTATTACAGGTAAAGGAGGAATTGTGGATAACGTTTTGGTTTTATTTTAGCGAATTTTCTGAAAAACTGGACCCGGAAATACGTCACAACTTAACAGCTCTATACCTTAGGTGATGACGCAAGAGAGCACTGGAGTTTTCTAAAGCGACAAAGCCCTTGTAGTAACGTCGAATTTTCTTCTAGAAAACCTACTTTTTATTCCACGATGATACTTTCTAACCTACACGACATTTTTCCCGCCTATCGACCATGAAGTAGTCACGTGTCTACCACAGGTAGTCCAGTACTTATATTTTGGGTTCTAACAGCCCTTAAGAAATGACGTTTTTCATGTGACGTTACGATTGCGAGGAATTTGTTTTATGTGAAAAAGGGGTTCACTTCTTCAAATTTTTCATACAGGTATTAGCAACACTGCAAAGTTTTCTGGAGATACACGTAAGCTATAATATAAATTTCCGAAAGCCCGAAACTTTACAAAGAAATGTACGTTGGCAGGCAAATTTTGCATGTCAGTATACACTTCCTATTGTAAAAATTCTAATGTTCATAACTTCACCTCTTCTCCGGATTCTGAATAACCTTCACGAAACTTCACAGTTTTACTAATATCTATATGACAAATTTGACTGTAAACTCCTTTTTCAGATAAAACAAATTTCTCGACACCGTGACGTCACAGTGAAAAACTTCAATATTTTGTCAGCTACTGCATGTAGAAATGTTATTATATAATGATACTATTTACTCCTGAGCTATTCCGTGAGGTTCGCTTCAATGTTTCTTCCTTTATCCCTAACTCATCAGAGAGCGGCTTTCGTAAGAGTGGGAAACGTACGGTACTGACTTACAGTGTACACGGTAGGGTATGCAGTAACACTAAAATGGCTTCCCATTGTTTTCGCGTGAATCATCCAATCACACTGCGTAGTTACGGTTACAGTAAAGTACGATGATACAGCTACAACACGGTGACGAATTTGCTGTATCGTTTCCCACTCATACGAAATGCACTCTAATAAACTTTTACCAGGAGGAAGATGACAGTACGCCGTTACATCTAGCGTGTGGTCGTGGTTACCTCAATATCGTTAAAGCCTTAGTGAATAAAGACCCGAAAATCCTGACCATCGAAAGCGTGGATAGTCAAGGGATGACTGTGTTACATCGGTGGGTTGAACAACGCATCATTTTCCAAAGAAGTTGCTGTTACACTGCAGTTTAAGATATATCATCTTGTTGTTATTGCTGGTGTTGCTGCTATTGTTGTTGCTACTGCTGCTTTTGCCTGTGGTGTTCTTGCTGTAGTTGTTAAGGTTGCTTTTTTGTTGTTGTTAGTGTTGTTGTTGCTGTTGTTGCGGGCTGATACTGCTGCTGTTGACTGTTGTTCTTGCTGTAGTTGTTATGGTTGATGTTGTTGTCGCTGTGATTGTTATTGCTGTAATTGCTGTCGTTGTTGTTGTTATTTCGAACCTCTGTGGCGAGTGCTACTGAGCTTAGTAGAGGAATACTGAACCAAGAAAATATAACTAACCTGTCAAACTCACATTTCCCAGCAAAGAGTAAAAGGTCTAAAGTTTTGGTCTAGTTTCTATTGATTTACTGTTATCTTGTTTAGGGCTGCTGTAGGGAATCACGCTGAAGTCATCAAATTTCTAATCGAGAAGGTGCGTACTGCATGAGTTATTTCAGACAGACATAAGGCAAGTCTTGATGACTTCACATTTTCTATATAACGCACACTCGCCGCTCACTGTTTCTTGATTCCAGTAAGAGAAAGCTCGAAGAATATTTTTTAATATTTTTGTATCCTGATAGTTACTTTGATTAAAATGTGAAGCCTTTGAAATGCGAAAACGATAGGCCAGAAGGTTCAGTGTCAGTTTGCTAAAATTCACTGCAAACGGCACTGTCACTGTAAGAAGTACGAAATAGAGATTTCCGATTTACAGGCTTTGCTACTAACAGTACCATTGGTTAATTTTCATTTTGCTAATATATAAATTAGGTATTACCTAATAGCGGAGCTCCCAGTTTATTTTTATCTACTTGAATACGCATAGAAAATT
>JAAAQI020168892.1:0-23870 GCA_011800005.2 Stichodactyla mertensii
GATTCTCTAAACACGTATCTTATGCTCTGCTTTATGCATCGAGCACTTTTTCACCAGCGAAGACACTACTATTTCTATTATTATTAGATATATAAATATAGAGATATAGAGATATAGAGATATAGAGATATAGAGAGATATATAACATAGGTTTTATAAGTACTAAAAGGGTGTAGCAGAATAACATATACAATGATTTGGGTCTGTAGAGTAGGGAAAGACAGCAAAATAAGTCAGAGCATTTTGAACTAAAACTCGCTCAGTAGAGTACGAAACAACAACAACAAAACAAACAAACAAACAAACAAACAAACAAGAAACAAAACAAAACAAAACAAAACAAAACAAAAACAAAAGCAAAGACAAAAAACACAGTATGTGAAATGTTTTCTCCAAACTAGTGTATATACACATAGATATGACCCTTCCGCCTGGGAAAAAAAACCACTTCCTTAATTCCATACTTGGGACATGATTGATCCCATTATAAAATGTCAAGAAGTTTATATTAAAAAACTCTCATAAGAAAAAGGTGTAAGGACCCACGTTCTCTCGACTTCAAGTATATTTTATTTTATCTCCATTGTCGAGTATATATTACAGATGTGTTGTTTATTTATTTTTTGTCGTCTTTATTATTGTCCCCTCGTCCAGAGTTCTTTTAACTGCGAATACTTTAGGCCATCTTTTCGGCTTGCTTATATGTTTTTATCAGTTTAGGCCGCTTGTCATTACCTTGAGTATTATCTTTTTTCTCTCTTATTTCAAGACATATGAAAGTAAAGATGGTTTAAAGGTACTGATTAGTCAATATCTTTGTGTATCAAGTAGCCCGACTTTTGCACATCAAAGTGTAAACTTGATATTCTTCAATAAAGTTTTGTAACTCTTCTATCAATCCGGCATATCTGCCAAGTCATCATGTTTCAGTGTATAAGTATAATTCAGGGATATTGAGGATAAAATTACCGGCAATGTTTGTCAGGAAACAATTTCCACCTGAAAAAAGCCAGTATTGAATTTCATAGACTGAAGTCTTTTTCACTTTTTCCCTTTCTTTCGGTTTTCTTTGCTTCCTATTCCATTCATTTCATTTTCTTTCAATCTTTTTCCAAGTTTCCATTCATTGTTATTGGCCTCATTTTTTTTTCTCTTTTCCCACTATTTTTGCTATTTTGCTATTTTTCCTATTTTCTTCTTTTTTTTCCGTTTTTTTTTTCCTTGTTGTTGTATTTTTCCAACCCTATTACCTTTTCTGTTGTGTAGTATAATCTCCTTGACCCTCATCTCAATCGTGTAGGCCTTCTTTAGTCTTTCGGTTATTGAAAAAACATTCTGTTATTAACACACATCGGATTTACTATCATAAACATGTCTTACAAGATAATATCTCTTAGACTGACCAAAACTGAAACGACCAGGGGCCAAGTGCTTACTATCAAATAACATCTTTTTCTGTAACTTCGAATCAAAATTAATGGTTAAATTTGCTTCTAATCATTTATATTTTCTACAAATTCTTTATCTAACAGTTTCTAAACCTTAGTCGTTCCTATCTTGAATTCTCTATCATTGTCAGATGATGTCGTAACTGAATATTTCACTGAAACTAAAGATAGAAAACGCGCACATATTTGACTCATTTCTTAGCACAAGTTGTGTGAGATTGCAAGGATATTTCAAGGGTGATATAGTATTACACAGGCAAGTTTAATATGATGAATATTTTGTTACAGTATTGATTAGGGATAAGAGTAAATTGACCTTTTTTTAATTTCAATATCACATCTGCAGCCAAACCGGCAACTTACTGAATGTTCCTACCCAGTCAAAATGAAAAAAAATTTTTTTTTTCAAAAATGAGAATTAGGAAACCGGAAAGTGAGAGAAAAACCTAAGATATGAGATTAACCTCTTAGAACTACTTTACACTAATAAACTCTTGTCTCTGCACTTCCAAAGTCTTGTCGTATTTTAAAGTATTCAATCCATTTTGAAAAATCGAATGTTATTTTAAAAATCCTGTGTTTTAGAGCAAGCTTTTCATGGTGGATTCAGAAGATTTACGTTTGATATTAAATATAATATATCGTATTCCTGTGGAAAAACCCTTTATAAGCACTAATAAAAACGATTGATCGATAAACTATATTAAAGCTAATATTTGCAATTGCGTCGGTCAAGTTCAAACACTTAGTTTAATCTAAATATTATTGAAATTTGTTTTTTTCATTGATAAAGTTAGTGTTTTCAATGTTTTGATACAACAAAAAGTAGCAAAATGAGCTCAAGATGGCAGTGAAATGGCTTCCGTTAATTATCAATTTCCAATGCGACAATTTAATTATTTTCTAATCCAAAACTTATCGTAGCAGGCTATGTTATGTAATTATCTTTTGGGCCAAAACACGATTCGTCACTTAAAAATCCAATTTTCAAATATAAAGATAATGGGTCCCATCCAGCTTGTCTCACTTTAAAAAGCTGCTTCTACCGTTGCATATCTGTCTTTCATTTTGCCTTGAGCCAGATTCAAAATTCTTTCTAAACGAGTTCAGTTATGGCCAGAGTTTATTAAGTTTCAAATTGGACGGGACTAGCTCTACTACACATCAAGCTTTATACAAACTTTATCAATCAACGTACTAAGAAGATTGGTAAATCTTTTTTTTTTATTCAAAGCGACTTTTAAGTGGATACAAAGAAACTTAACTAAATGACTTAGCAAAAGTGTTGAAAAATCAATTTGCAGGGGAATAAAATGCTATACAGCCTAAACTAGTATTTAGTGTTTGAAATGAGTAGAGAAAGTACTACAGCCACACTTGCCAAAGATGTTGTCTTTCTCACACCGTCATTCAAGCCTCTCTCTGTTCTCTCTCTCAGTTTTCCCTTCTTACTTTATTGCTATCAATTAAAAAAGATCTAGAGACGTATAAAAATCTCAGTACCAACAAATTATTTTATTCTTAATTATTTCGTTCACAAAAATTGTTTCGGAATGGCAAAACATTTTCAATCACATCATTGGTTTCCACGCTTTAGCCCACGTCTCTATTAACAAGTGTTGGCGATTTGTTTTTCAATTTCGTTTGTTTTTAACTTCCTTAAAAGCACATATTCAGAAATGTTTATCAATATTAGATTCCGAAGGCTGTTTTCTTAGGGAAGGAATATACTGATTTCAAATTAACAAATCTTCTAGCATACACCCGAAGCAGAAGAAGTCGAAGACATGTTGACGAAGGTATTTGGTTCACGCCTAGAATGTTCTTTTAAATGATTTAATCTTTGCTAAAACCTGTACCTTAGAAACTAGATTATTTTGTGAATCTTATGGCGGAAGAAATTTCTCTCATTTTGGTAAAATTCGCATGATAACTTTGGATCGCTGATCGTAAACCTTGTTTTTGTCTTGTAATTACTTCCAAAAACTACAGACAATCAATCCCTTGTTGGTAGACGATGAGTTGTTGTCAAAGACTGTAGAGGAAGAATTCTGAATGCGATAAAAAATGACACAGAAGAAGGCAAAATAAAGATCATAACTGTGATTCATTTTGATGAGGGTTTTCAAGTACAAGGCCTTCAGTAGGTCAACATAAAGTTGTTGGCTTTTTAAAGAGTTTTAAATTAAAATTATAAAGTCAGGAATTACATTAGACAGGAACATGTCGGGCGCTGTTTACATTAGTTTTTGAGCAACGTATAACAACAAAAACTAAACATTTGTTGAGAAGAATTTTGACAGGAAATTTGTTTACTCGCAAAGCGGATTTACAAAGTGGTGGTGACAAGAAAGCTCAAAGGAAAAAAAAAAAAAAAAAAAAGCTGACTGAAGAAGCTCTACCATAACTAAACTAATTGCAGTTGAAAATTATTAAACTGAAGAAAAATTGAGGGCTAAACTATTGACTTTGAGGGCGTAGGCACAAAACGTCACTTCCTCAATTACTTTAAGGCTATAATTCTCATTTCTGTAGTCCACTGCAAGCAAATATTGTTCTAAAAACAAACGGATGCAATCGTCCAAAAACTCCAATTTAAGTCTTAAATTTCAATGTTTTTGATCAACCATTTTCTTTGCGGTGTTTTACTATTGACGTTGACTCTCCCACACTTTTATAGCTCATATTCCCATCAAATAGTCATTCCCGAAAGAGAGTCAAAACATTGGTAATCTCAGATCGCTATTATCACAATCTAAGTAACCTTGAAGGCTGTGTAGAGCTAGATCCTGGCGGGTGATATGTTTCAGTAAAAGCTGGATGAGTGCATTCATCTAAAATGACTTCCCTCACGGACAGCTAAGCCTTGTGATCTTTTCGACAACTCTGGGAAACTCTTCCTCTGTGGACAGATGCTCCAGGATCCAAAATGCTTAAATTTCCTGCATATCTATGCTTAGCTATCTTCTTATAAGCTCACGGCCTCGTCTTTTTGTTCGAGGTAACAATTGACTTGAAGTTCGAGGACAAACACTCGACAATCGATTTAGCTGGAGGCGAGTGCTTACTTTACGCGACGTGTTGAAGAAGAAGGTGTTTATTTTGACAGCTCATCGAGCTAAAATCGATCACTTAGTGGTGAAGTTTAGAGTGCACATAAGGATTAGAGAGACAAAAGGCCATCTTTGGATATTAAGCCAGTTAAGAGCTCCGAGCAAGGCGCTATCCTCAAATATTTACCTAAGTCGAGGGAAGTATTTGGTGTTCTGAGTTGTACCAAACGTTGAGCCTGAAAGAAAGAGAATTTCTTGGATATAAAGATGACAACAGAAAAGACGGTGAGATAAAGTCTAAACAAACTCCATATCTTTCATGTTACTGTTACAAAATGTTGTCAAAGTAGGGCGAAAGATTCATTGATAGTTATGTCACGTTATCTGATTTTAAATCAATTATCGCGATTCCCTAGGGGCATTTGAGGCGCGAAAAGTCAATTCTAGTACATTTTTCTTTCCACGACGCAAACGACCACAATCTGACCAGGAGATGTTTCAGTTTAATCTCACAAAGCTTTCGCTTTGTACCATTTTAGTGTATTTTAGTAGGTTATCTACTTGGAAGCCGATTTGTGGAGTGTAATCATTTATCTTGCATACTCCTAGTGTTCTCTACTGTGAACAGAAGGGGAATTTCCGACTTTTGTTTGTCATCGATAAATCATAACCAACACTTAACGACACATATTCCAACATTTACTGATTCAACCATAAAATTAGGAATTCATTTGTCGCAAAACAGAGCCTAAAACTCCTCATGACAAAGGTATCAGGGATGAAGCATGTCTGACTGACCACTGATCTTGATTGAGTTTGATATACCGAACTAATTCACCCAATAATTTCCTCAACAGCGTAAAACATTTTTTCAGTATATTCTTGTGGTTGCTTTACTTCAATGGACCATGGCTGGACTCATTCCAAACAAGGCAAGATGGTTTGAAATCCGGGATTCTCCTCCTCTTGAAAGAAGAGTAAGTAGCCTTGGTCGGTTCTTTGTACAACTATTTGATTGAAAAGAGGCTGTCGGAGCCAAAGGCGATCACTAGGCAGATAGGCCATAGGTGATAGCCATTACAGATAACCAATTAATGGAATGTGGATCTCTTCTGTTTGTGGCTTGAAGCCGAAATAGCGACCAGTGATGGAAAGTCGTTATTTCTTAATGTCAGATAACGACCTATTCACTTCTCGCCTTTGGCTCCGCCGTCAGCATTTTTTTTCAAATAGCTGTATAACTAACCTCTAACACAGCTTTGTCACAGTCTGCTAAAAAATTTAGAAAAACTCGATAACAAAAAGCAAGGATTCTACACTACAGTCTATGCTGAGAAGGCCTAGCACTTTTTAGTTTCATTCAAAACTTTTCTTTAAACTTTTACATTAAAACAAATCTCATAGAGGCAAACACTAGTGGAAGTCTTTAGGTTGATAAATTGTCACTTATAGTTTGGTATCCACGCCGAATTCATCAATAATCCGATACAGGCAGCCGAAAGAATTCTCGGATATCATCAGAAACACACTCACACACATATCCCGTGGTGAAAATATTCAAATTCAAGCTGAGTTACATCCACTTTTGACGTAAAACTACTTAGTCACATTTCCTAACATGTTTTTCATTTGGACGTGTTGTCTTTCAAGGATAAATCGAATACGAGTCAAAATATTCTTCTTTTTAAATTAAAGTCATTAACGACGTTCCCCGAATGGAATAATGGTTGGAATTCCCAGTGAATCATAGGCTTTATCTGACATAGACAAACAGGATGCATTGTGCATTCCAAAAATGCATACATATCGATGAATCTTTCGTTTTGAAGTGGCATAACGCTTTTTATAACTAGGTTATAATGCAACTGTTGAACTGGTTTTTTTTTTCTTTCTCTCTCTCTCTTATCAGATCACACCAGTGCAAGATTACTGGATACGGTTGAAAGAGGGGACCTCGTATGTGCAGGAAAATATTCGCATCGACACAGTAAAAGAGACAGAGCGATTCCATATATTCCCTTTCGATAATGTGGAGGAGTCTATAATGCTAAACGACTTTAAGAAGGTAGGTTATTCTGGTAGTTTTAGTACTTTCATTTATTTATACTGCAAAGGGTGAGAAACCTTGACGCTGGGCTGCCCTTGATCCCCTATACACCCCTTGCACATGTCGTCAGAGCAGCTCAATCTGGGGGGAAAAACAAAAGACTTTTGCTTTTCGAGAGCTAGAATCCATTGTTTTGTCCCCAGATTGAGCTGCCTTCTGACGTTCTGTAAGGGATCTATAGAAGTTTCGTACTGTTACTTAGCTGGGATGATCCAGTGGTAATTCATTGAAGACATATATATATATACAGGCTCGAGGTCTGGCCTCGAGCAAATCAGCCTGCTTGTCTTGGGCAATCATGTATAGATCTGAACCGGCTTTTCTAACTATCGAAAAATAAGTTTGTTGTTTTCTTTACTATTTAGAAAGCAGTTTTACCATCCGCTTAAAACTAAAATGAAATTTTGACATTCGTTGCATTCGCGCTAAGCAGGGAAATTTGTACAAATACTATCAAAGATCCACATGTTGTGCGCGAGATTTAAAAGCCAGTTTTACTTGATTATTTTTTCATTGATTGATCAATTCGGGACCATACTTCCAGACTCGATTGCTGAAGCGTCGTATGGCTTTACGGTTCAGCTGGAGATTTCGGCCCCAACTCCGCTATCCCAGGTCTGTATGATCAGGGAGCTCGGCCACAAGTAGGACTTAAGGCCTGAAGGGAGAGGTTAATCGGCCCCTAGACCATGTATGATTAACCCCTTGCTATGATCAGGGACAAACCCCGTGATGTGCGCATCTTTCTGGTGACTAAGTCATCCATGCAAAAGCGTTGATCCATGCGGGACGGGTTTACTATAGTTCTGCGCAAGCGTCAAACCATCATTGTGAAACATTTTAATAAAAGTATGGTTACCGAAACTGATGGAGGTTATATAAACCGTTATGGCACCAGAAAAGTTCTACACAACGATAAAAGAAATAAAGTTGATGATTGCAAGTATATTTTTCTTGGCCGATTTAAGAAACAAACTGACATATAAACCTATACGATTTAGTAGCTCTGTTTGATACACACAGCACGTCAAGTGAGCCCGCGATCTTACCCTGACTCCTTTGTTCAGCATTTTTGGCGTGCGCATATGACTGTGTAGTTTCATATTCGGTTACCCTTTGTTTCAGAACCTGACGATGATCAAAATACCTAAAACAAACCAGTGCTTCGTTCAAAAGTTGAACCCCTCAGTACCACCACCACAGAAACTTCAATCAAGTATACTAAAGGTATATCATTGATGATTAATTAATGCTTGTCTTCTCTTTTATATGAATATCATAAGCACCAAAATGAGACTGAGAGGTCTTAACTACTGATGGTTTATCAGACATCGAGGTAAAGCTGGGCGCGATTCTTGTTTCTCTATTGAAGTTGCACGATAGTGCTGTACAGTTGCGCAGTGAGAGTCTAGTTTTGAACGCATCCTTTGTAATAGATACGCACGACGATTCTTGGGCCTTTTACAGGGGAGTAGTTGCGCATGTCAAGTGAGTTGCGCAATAATTTGAACTACGGTTATGAGTCACAGCTGTAGGAGTAGGTAGTTGCACATGTTCACGAGCATTTCTCGGAGCACCTGTACAGGCGCAAACCGGTTTTAATAACTAATCTTTAAGAATTAATGTTTCTCTTTGTCAAAGGTCATCGCTTTCAATGGTACCAACAGCACGGTCAATATAGACATCTCTGAGAAATCAACATGGAAAGCCCAAATTGACCTCTTCGATCGACGGCTTCTCTCAACAGAAATGAATAACCTATGTTCAAACATTCCTGTGTATGAGATAATTAGAACAAGTGGACAGCTCTATCTAAAAGGGCTTAAGAGACAAGGTAACGTTGGATAAATTGATGACACGCGAGAATAATACTTACCTTCTATAATGAAAGGAAAAAAAACCCTGGTCAAGAGATTGTGGTTCTTGTCACATAAAAACCCTTTCTTTCCTGCAAAGACAGACTATTTCAAAAGCTATCTATGTGGAAATGTTTCTCAATACTGGGGCATGTTCTTAAAGTAATAAACAAACTATTGTTGTGTTTTTGAAATCTTCAGGAAGAAGTCCATCTTTTCCTCGTGCACCGTGTGGAGGGAGAGTCTGTAGTTATTTCTGGCAATGGTTTTGTAAGGGTTATATTCCTGGAAAAGGCTGTATATGGGTTAAAGTCAAAGTCTCCAACTGTCAAGACATTACATGTTGATGACAGTATTCAAACATTAAGGGCATGAAATACTTGACTGAGAATTCTACATGCATAAGACTGGAAACTATAACACCTCATAAATCTCCCAAGAGTAGCTGTCTAAACTTAATATAAGCTTATTAAGATAATTAGAGGAAGCTAAAAATGTATTTAAGAATTTATTTCAAGATTCTGTGCCAGCAGAGTGACCCTTCCCTCCTTGTTTGTTAAGGAAAACAGGACTCTGCTTGTTAGGAAAAGATTTCATTCATGTATAGCATTGGTGCTTTTTAACTGGTTTCGCATTCATGGGAAATATTTCCTAATGGTGACCTTAAACTAAAGTAAAATTTCCTGGTAATTAAGTTGAGGGTAAATTGAAATGACTATACAGAGTCATAAAGAAAATTCATATATACATATGTAATAAGTAATGTTGTAGGACTTGTCTTCTCTGTAATAAGGGATTTGGTTTAATATTGATGGTAAATGATTCATCTACTAAGGTGCATATAAGCTCTGACTAAATGAGTTTGAAATCAAAATATCAATCATTGATGAAAATAGATTTTATTACTTGATAATCTATTGATAATAGCCAATAGGGCACTTCAGAATTCTCGACAATGATGCATGAAGGCAAGACTGAGTGTGAAATCACACTTGGTGATGAGAAATGACTGACATTTCTTTGACTTTTTCTGTTGCTTAAAAGTTTATTCTTATGAGTGAACTGTAAACAAGTCAGTCATTTTGAGAACTCAGAAATAGCCTATAGCCAAAAGCTTGGAAAAACATTTTATTTAAAATTATGCAGATGAAATCTTTTCTCTTAAACAATAACTTACATAATAAAGTTAGCATTTTTGCAGTGGTAGAAGTTAACTGCACCAGAAAGATAGAAATGTATAGAAAATCAATATAAATTTTATAAATAATATGTGTTAAATAACAAAATATGGTATTTATTAAGTTAAAGTTTAGCAATGTAAACACACGGATAGATACTCTTGGCAGCATATACTTGTACTGTTAAATGTACTTCCAAGTCATGCAAAGAATTACCCGCCATGAAGGAATGAATGAATGAATGAACAAATGAATGGAAAAATGACAAATCAGTGCCCTTGTAAATGTGATAGATAATTTATTTCCTAGGAATAATGTTACAAAAGATATATATTATTATATATACACACATCTATTATGCAATCTGCTTTCAGTATAGATTTGTAGTTTTAGTATGCAGCATTACTAAATGCTGTATTATGCTTAATTCCTGAATGACTATATTACAAGGTGAAGATAGTCTTATTCAAATAAAACAAGCATTTGAAAATTCGTCCAGGTGTGATGTTATCTCAAACTTGCCTATGGTTTAAACTACACTAAGCTTCATAATTTCTTTTATGATAAGCTTTGGAATCATAAAGAGAAGGTAGCAGATGCTTCAGTAAGACCTTGTCTCCTGTTAATGAAAATATAGCACAAGCCTGATTACTTCCACATACCATTATAAAACAATATTCTGTGAGATGGCATACAATGGATGATACTTACGCTTCTTTAGTGAATGTTTCACTGCTTATTTTATCAATATCAGCACCAGGAGGGTCTTTGTCAAAAGAGCTGATACCAAGTGTTCCAAGTCCTATATAAAGGATATAATTAGATTATTACTAATGGTTAATGTTATTATGTACCTATCAATGTTTAGCCCCAGGGTGGGTGGGAGGGGACCTGGGTTGCCCCCCACCCCTAGGGCTAAACATTGATAAGTGCATCATGTCAATAATGAGGGTATTTTCTTGCCCCTCTTATTTTACATTTTTCGCCCCAATCTGATCCCCTACAGTAAAGTGGGGTAGGGTGGAGTAGGGATGAAGTGCAGTGGTTTTTTAAAGGGATCATGAAAACATAGGTATAAATTGGAAGTTATAAAATTCCTTTATAAATAAAAATGAGGTTCACAATTTTACCACCAATGAGGTTGTGGCGAGGATATTTTATTCCTAAAGGCTTACCTTGCAAACACCACTTTCCCCCACCCCATCTCCAATAAATATGAGTGCATTTGATAATGTTCACCGTATTCTATTTTACCTTCTTTATACTGATCATATGTGATATGACCTTTGCCAGTAACGTCCAACATACCAAACAGAGACCTAATGTTACTGTCATCAAACAAACACGGATGGCCTCTCTGTACTGTCCGTGCTGTCTTGAGTTTCTCCAGATAACTACACATATAGCCCTTGATGTCCTCTGAAAGCAATATCAGTATGTTGGGCTACTTTTACTGCTTACTATTACTATAACTACTAAGTTTACAACTACAGTATGAAGACCGTTAGACTGCAGTGTATCGTACTCCAGGGACATTCGTTGGTAAATAAATATATATCTAGGACGTATAACCCTCATTTTTATCAACAAAATGATACCTCTAGGTCTTACCTGGTCTCTCATACATCAAATGAGCAGTTAGGTTCTCAAAGAGTTCCATAATCCTATGTTTTTTGAGGTATTCTTTGGCATTTTCTTCTTTAGCCGCCATGTTTTCTTCGCTGATTCGTGTTACCTTGACAACTACTTTAGTCAGCGGTAAAAAGCACAGTTATCCCAAAGCAATGTTCATCAAGGCAGGAGGTTTCATGGATGCCCTTACAAAAGATATTTCCAATGGCCTTGAAAAAGTTCCGATTTGTGTAGATGTTGGTCCAAACGAAGAGCTGCCAGCACCGTTTACTGTGAGTAATATGTTTTTACTTATCTACTTTCGTGATTTTCTGCCGATTCATTTTTAGCCACATTTCACTGTTGTGAGATGTGGAAATGTTTCAGTTTTTGCTCCATTCATTCCCATTTGTTTATTATGTAGTATACCACAAGCTGTGTTGGTGGTCCCGATGTGACTCTCAAAGATGAACCATCTTATCTAGGATGTGTTTGCAAAGACGTTTGTAATGATGACAGATATTGCCACTGTTTAGCTGGGTATGGCCCTACTTATGAAAAAGGGAATGAAACTCTCCTGATAGTCGATGATAAACGGCTTAAAATGGATGGTAAGAACACTTCATAGAACACTCTGCACTCTGCTCTGCTGATGTGAACTGCTGTCCACATCAGTCTTCCCATTGGGAATGCATAAATAATTGCAGGGCTTGCTTGTTCTAACTCTAAGCTTGTTTTATTTCTGTTCTAGGCTACACCCGCCCACTATTTGAATGCAATTCATTGTGTTGTTGTCCACAGTTCTGTGGTAATCGGCTTGTGCAAAATGGAATCACATTAAGACTGCAAGTTTTTAAAACAGCTGACAAAGACTGGGGCCTGAGAACTCTTGATAACATCCATAAAGGACAGTTTGTATGTGAATATGCTGGAGAAATCATCACGTATGATGAAGCAAAGAAAAGAACTCTATCACAAGAGGGCAATAATTATATCATAGTAATCAAGGAACACATGACAGCTAGTCATATACTTCATACGTATGTTGATCCCAAATATCATGGGAACGTTGGACGATTTATCAATCATTCATGTGACCCTAACTTGGTTATAAATTTATTTCGAGTTGACTCTTCCCTACCAATTCTTGCTCTGTTCTCTAACAAGGATATTCCAGTAGGCACAGAGCTATCTTTTGATTATTCAGGGGGGAGCAGTGTGTCAAAGAACAATCAACTAGGTGACCAAAATTGTGTTTCAAACATCATGAAAGTTTGTCTCTGCAAGTCTACCAAGTGTATTGGTTATCTTCCATGTGATTTGTCTCTCTTTGCTAAATAGTAACTGGTATTAAATTACTTAAGGTGTATGGACCATCCTGTGGTAAAATAAAATAGGATTTGAAATTAATACTTTGGTACTAAATTTTTGCATAGGCATTCATTAGGCATAGGGGCTCAGAAAGTCTGTCAAAATAAAATGTAAAATCTCTTTTTGCATGACATCATGAATGAAACTAGATTAAGGGATTAAATTAGCAAATAGAAAACAAAGAGGATAGATGAGGTCAAAGGCAGTTCAAAGCAGACTTTCCAGGCTAATGAAGGAGAGAGACTTTTTTGTTTTTACTCTAAAACCATTTATAGTACACTCCTTTTGCAGACTTTTCATTAAAAAAAAAACCAAAATAAAACAAAACAAAAAAACCATGTTTGGGCTCCCTGTGGTATTTGGAAATAACGTAATGCACGTATATAGCATCAGAAGCTTGAAGCAGTGTATAAAGATATAATCGTCTAATAGAGTATGAATTTTACAAGAAGCTAGCTATGTCAATAGGTTTTATGAGTATATAGAATGGCAATACTCCTGCCTTGAAAATGCACAAAGACAAAATAACGAAACGGAGAGAGAGAGAGAGAGAGAGAGAGAAAGAAACCACCCTCCCCTCCCCTGGCATTAGTTTGCCGCTTGAATGCCTGACATCATATCTGTTTGTTTGTCAAGGAGAAGACGAAAGAAAAACGGTGCAAAAATACATACAAAAATACAGCGTTTCTCTGTAGCTGGAACGTTAAATAATATCACCATATAACCAATAGCTCCTGGTGAGTAGATAAATGGGAAAACATTAAAGGTTAAGCTGGTTCAGTAACGCTTTCTCTTCAGAGGAATATTCTTAGAGTTTGATGCCTTGGAGATGAAGTTTTAACCCATGAAAGCCTAAAATTTGCCGCCAAATGATCCAGTTTAGGACATTACGTCAAAGCAATTCGATATCTAATGTCCATACAAGGCAGTCGAATATTATGGCGGCTTGTAATTCTAGTTGATTCAGCTATTTATTTTGAAGGGTATTTGTCTTTCAGGAAATGATGTAAGACTAATTTATAATTGTACGTATTTAGTTTGCGAGCCTCGTGGTGCAATACCTTGGTAATTTACATTTACCCGGCAGAACACTGACAGAGGTTTAGCCTATCGATTGAGTTTTGTTTTGTGGACAAATAACATCCCTAACTATAATACGTACAAAATGGAAGGTACGTATCGGAAGAAAGAGGAAGACCCACCACCGCCAGTATACGACGAGCTCTATAAACCATCCAATGGAGGTGTTGACAATTTGGCCGTAAATTTTGCTCCCGAAGAAGCGAATGGCCACGCTGGAACCACTGAAAGTAAAAGGGAAGATACCGCCGAAAAGTAAGAGAAATTTTGACTTTATTTGAGAGTTGCTTGTATACTTAGGGTGCATTGAACCACGACCGGTTCAGTTTGTTATAAAATATTTTGGATTTTTAACGTTTTTAAATAGAACTAGCGTTAAGATTTACTAGATTAAACATGGACCAGAGCTCGAGATTTATGTTTGAAAGTCAAATCTCCCTTAACTCTTGCTAGAAGTCAATGAAAATTCTAGTAAATAATTGATATTTTGTTTTTTAAAGCTAAATTAAGAAGGGAACAAAAATGATGCAACCAGTACAGTTGCATATAGTGCAAGGTAGTAAGCTAGGGATGACCAAAGCTTATGCTGCAACCTGATTAGTAATTGTAGCAAATAAGCTGCATCTGTTGTACTAATCACACAGTCCTTTAGTATAAACAGACTTAGTGGTCTATCACAAATCCTGCATTCTGATTGCCTTTGCTACTGCAGGTCTAATAGTTATAGACCACTAGTAAAAATCGAAATTTTGAACACTATTGAAAAAATTTCTTGCTCTGATTAGTCCAGAGCTATTTTTGATTATAGGCTGGAACTGCTGGTGCTAATACGACATCTGTCACACGTGGTGCTTTTTAAGTTAAAAATGTGCTTATAGATGGTAAAAACAGTTCAAAGTCATTTTTCTATGGTCTGTACTGTAATTGAACATAGAAATAACGCCACAAATGATCAAAACTTTGCAGTGAAACCACTCACTGCACTTGTGGTTCCACTTCAGTTTTGATCATTTTTCTGATGTCATTTCTATGTTCAATTACAGTACAGACCATAGAAAAATGACTTCAAATTGCTAAAGTGCCATTGCCTGTTGTACATGTTTTGTTGAGGTTTTTGCCAGATTTTTGAGGCTTTGTTTATTTTCTATTGCTGCCTGACTAGGTTGTTTATACTAAAACAATTAGACCTCTCACCATCATATATCATCAAATAGCTCATTTGGCTGCACCACACAAGATGTTTACTTATAGCCTATTGAGGCTCTGAGTCTAATATTATTAAATAGCTTGAGCTCTATAACGTGAGGCATATATGACATTTGTATTGCAAAGATAATAAAAGGAGCCTTTTATATCTTGCAAAACCTGAAATTTATAGGTAATGGTAAATAAGAGCAATATTAAAACATGAACTAGAAATAATGGAAAGTTATAGTGCTTACAAAGGAGGTTATTCTGGGCGAAAGACCCTTGGAATTAAATTTGGAAAAATTAATTTCCAACCTTGCTGGGATTCGAACCCACGACCTTCGGATTTGTACTACCGATGCTCTACCAGCTGAGCTACAGGTCAGACTGGGAGCAGGCCGGGGTGAAATAGATGTTGGGTCACAGTAATTAAAATGCAATTATGTGAATATGTGAACACTTGGCACTATGAAATACATGAACTAGAAATAATGGAAAGTTATAGTGCAATATTAGATAAGAGCAATATGAGATCCTTTGCCAGACAATAATCCTAGTCAGGGCGTGGTTAATTAATTTAGTTTTTGATAGGCTTTTTTTAATAACCTGGTGTTAGTAATGGTTTAAAATAAACAATTACATCATCAAAGAACAAACCATTTCCTAGCTGACATGAGGAGACAATCATCAAAAGTTAATAGTTGAACCGTCATTTTGATTTTCTAGGGATGATGATAAAAAGAACAAGAAAGAAAAGAAAGAAAAGCCTCCAATGGTACCATTTACAAAGTTGGTAAGTTTTTCATGTGGGATCTTTTTTGTTTGATATTATTATTTGTGCATTCTAAAACTATGAGTTCCTTTAACAACTTTGACTTTTAATTTTTTTTAAATTAAAAATACAATTTATTATAGCAATAGATTAAATCCTGTTTTTAGCTCCCCTGAAAAAAGGTAGTACACAACTCATTTATAGACTTTTTCTTTTGTAGTTTCACTATGCTGATGGCAAAGACAAGTTCCTCTTATTCCTGGCAATATTTGGAGCCATTGCTCATGGTGCTGTTACTCCTGTTCAGTTTATTATCTTTGGTCGTCTTGTTGAGAATTTAATCAACTATGAGATTCCTACAAAAACAGTAAACCTGGAAGATGTCATGACAGAACTAGCCATCTATTATATATATTTAGCCATTGGAACTTTGACTGTTGCATACCTTCAGACGGGCCTTTTTTCATACACTGCTGTGCGTCAAACTAAGAAAATGCGAGCAGCATTTTTTAATTCTGTTATGCGTCAGAATATTGGTTGGTTTGATACTTATGATGCAGGAGAGTTAAACAGCCGATTAACTGAGTGAGTAGAGATGTTTTATATTTATGAAGAAAAATTATTTCAAGTTTCAAGTTTTCAAGTTTAATCTCCTTTTAACAACATTTTGCAATTTTGTAGGGATATAAACAAAGTATCAGAAGGAATTGGATCAAAAGTTGGAATGGCTATACAATTTATAGTGACTTTTTTTTCTGGATTTGCCATTGGGTTTTACTACAGCTGGGAGTTAACTCTTGTTATCTTGTCTTTAACTCCACTTATGGTCATAGCTGGTGGAATTATGGGAAAGGTATTCATGACGTCCATCTTTCAATTTATTCATTCATTCTATTCTCTTCTATCCATCCATCCATCCATCCATCCATCCATCCATCCATCCATCCATCCATCCATCCATCCATCCATTTATCATTTATCCTGCCATCCATCTACCTACCCACTCATTTGTTTATTAATTCATTTTTGTTATTTATTATCATTTATTGATTTCTTTTTCTTTTTTCCACATGTTTGTAGGTCATTTCAGTATTTACAAGCAAAGAGTTGGATGCGTATGCCAAAGCAGGTGCTATTGCAGAAGAGGTTTTATCCTCCATTAAGACAGTAGCTGCTTTTGGAGGAGAAAACAAGGAGCAAAAACGGTAGATATATAATATATATATAAAAGAAACAATGGAATTGTGAATTAAATTTAAAATCCAAATTGAATCAAAGGTATGCTGGCAATCTTGGTGAAGCCCGTGATTATGGTATAAAGAAAGGTCTTTCCATTGGACTTGGTTTTGGATTCTTTCAGTTGATTATGTTTGGAAGCTATGCACTTGCATTTTGGTAAGTCTTTACTATGAAAACTGAGATCGGCATTTATTCTAATTTATAGTAATAAAATTATTTGTAAGATATTGATTCAAAACTACAGTTTATGTAACCTTGAATTGTAACCAGTTGATTTTTTTTCAGGTTTGGATCAACACTTGTTGCAAAAGGCAAAATCAATGGTGGAGACCTTCTTGTGGTAATTTCTGACATTAGTAACTAAAATAATGTAATTTTTAAGTTTGACAATTCACTTTTTTTGGTAAGGGCTCAGTTTGTTATTCTATGTGTGGTCTTTTTCCATTCAGTTTCCATAACCATTCTTTTTAATTCCCTAGGTCTTCTTCTCAGTCCTTGTTGGGGCAACACAGCTTGGACAGGCTGGTCCTAATATGGAAGCCATAGCAACAGCTCGAGGAGCAGCACATGAGCTATATGCCATCATAGAAAGAGAACCACCTATCGACGTCAGTTCAGAAGGAGGAGAAAAGCCAGAAGATGTTGTTGGTGACATTGAGTTTAAAGATGTTCATTTCTATTACCCATCACGTCCTGATGTCAAGGTACATATCTGGCATTTTCCCATTACTGTATAAATCAAACTAGTAAAAGAAAGAATGAGAAAGGAAGAAAGGGATAAGGAGTGGGAAAGAGAAAAGGAAAGGGAAAAAGTAATCAGAAAAGGGGAAATAAAAAGAGTAAAGAAATAGAGGAGTTGGTAGAGAAACAGGGAAAAGGAAGGAGGAGAAGAAGGAGAAAAGCCAGAAGATGTTGTTGGTGGCATTGAGTTTAAAGATGTTCATTTCTATTACCCATCATGTCCTGATGTCAAGGTACATATCTGGCATTTTCCCATTACTGTATAAATCAAACTAGTTATAGAAAGAATGAGAAAGGAAGAAAGGGATAAGGAGTGGGAAAGAGAAAAGGAAGGGGAAAAAGTAATCAGAAAAGAGGAAAAAGTAATCAGAAAAGGGGAAATAAAAAGAGTAAAGAAATAGAGGAGTTGGTAGAGAAACAGGGAAAAAGGAAATATAGAAAAGGAAATAGGAAAAATAAAAATAAAAAAAGAATGAAAAAGATGAATGACAGGAACAAAAGTTTTTATGGGTTATAAATAGTTTTTTCATCAAACAATATCTGATTGGTGATTGGTAGGTTAATTTTCTGATACAGAAGGTCTTTAGTATCACACTTTCAACATTTTTTATTGTAGGTATTAAATGGTCTGAACTTGACTGTGAGTAGAGGACAGACAGTTGCCCTGGTTGGTGAAAGTGGGTGTGGCAAGAGTACAACAGTCAAGCTTATCCAAAGATTCTATGATCCTGAAAGTGGAATGGTATGTAATGTTGCATGATCACCATTCTCCTCACAACTCTTCCAGCTAGTTTGATTATTGGACTTGACGTCATGAAAACCGTTTTGTTTCTATGCTGCCTCCAGGGAACGTGTAAAATACCACACAATATCAAATCTTAATATTTTCATATTCTTGCAGGTATTGTTAGATAACAGAGAGATAAAATCTCTGAATTTAAATTGGTTACGGCATCACATTGGAGTAGTTAGCCAGGAGCCTGTCTTGTTTGCCACCACCATAGCAGAGAACATTCGCTATGGACAAGATGGAATCAGCCAGGAAGAGATTGAAAAAGCCACCAGGATGGCTAATGCTCATGACTTCATAACACAGCTGCCACAGGTAAGTATAATGTTGCAACATTTTAGGTTTAATTGGTAAGATATTTTTATTAAACATGCATGTAGTACTCTGCTACTAAATTGGCACCTGTCCTCTTTATATTTTTCTTTTTATTATTATTTTTAGGGTTATGAAACTCTTGTAGGTGAACGTGGTGCCCAACTAAGTGGTGGTCAAAAACAACGTATAGCTATTGCACGTGCCCTTGTTAGTAACCCTAAAATCCTCCTCCTAGATGAAGCAACCTCAGCTTTGGACACAGAGAGTGAATCTGTAGTTCAGGCAGCTTTGGATAAGGTGGGAAGATCAACACATCAGCAGATAGGCCAGTTAAAGTTTTTCTAAAACAATGGTTTTATATAACTGATAATATGTTGCAAACTCTTGTCTACAGGCTCGTGAAGGGCGCACCACAATTGTTATAGCACATCGTCTGTCAACTGTCAGAAATGCAGACCAGATTGCTGCTTTCCAAGATGGCGTGATTGCTGAATTAGGTACTCACAGTGAGCTGATGGAGATTGATGGTGTATACAAGCAACTTGTTACTTTACAGGTCAGATGTTATTTTTTATGCATTATATATATCAGCCATTCTACTACCATACTGATACTTAAACATTTAATGATAGACCTTTGAAGGTGATGAGGATGATGCTGAAGACGATGGAGAGGGTTTAGACAAAAGCACTGAAGCCAAAGGTAAGCAAGAATGAGTATTGTCATTTAACCATCATGTATCTTTCATCACTATCATGTACAATATAGTATCATTGTGTATTGCACACTCGCCTCTCACCTCTGGGGTCTCAGGTTCAATTCCTGAACTCATCATTCCATGTGAGAAGAGTTCTTAGTGCCCTGGTTTCTTCCCTGATTGGGAGATTTTTCTCCGGGTTCTCCAGTTTTCCTCCCTCCACAAAACCCAAGACACTAAATTCCAATTCACTCTGTGAGTTAACCATGTCCTGACTTAGATCAGACCAGAGGTTGTTTCAGGGCTTGTTGTCATCATCCTGTATGAAATTGTGGTTGAAATCATAGTGTTTTCCTCCAAAATGATACCAGTTTGCACATTTGCTTACTGAATAACTGATATTGTAACTTGTACCTAAACTCAGGAACTGATGCTGCTGTTAAGTTTGTGAGAAGTACATCTGGTGAAAGTGACCACGTACCAAGCAATCTTGAAAGACAGCTGTCAAGACAAGCATCCCTGAGACTGTCAAAACACAGACCAGGCTCTGCTTTATCCCGTCAGGACAGCAGGGTACTGTATAGTTATATAATAGATAAATCTTGTGTGTTGTTTAGGGGAAGTACTTTGAAAATTATTGACATGCAGTTTGAGAAAATGTTCATACTAATCCAAAATATTAATATGAAGAATTGGCTTGTGTATTTAGCAAGTGGAAATGGGGTTTGTCTGAGATGATGCTGACAGTGGGAGAAGGGGATTAGCTGTATATTTGTGGGACTGCTACCAGAATAAGAAGTTCAAATTGTTAATATTCTCAAGAGCTGTGACATGCTGGGATGATTTGCCTGGCTTTATCCCACCTTGAACAAGGTTTTCAAAATTTCATTTTTAATTAGACAGATGTCATTCTTTGTTATTTAGGTTGGATCAGAGAAGAAAGACAAAATAATAGAAGAAGAAATTGAACCTGCACCTGTGAAACGAATCATGAAAATGAATACATCTGAGTGGCCTTACATGGTGGTTGGAGTTATTGCTGCCATAGGAAATGGAGTGTTTCCAGTGGTCTTTGCATTGATTCTGGGTGAAATCCTTAATGTAAGTATGATCAAAAGCTTCCTTGATAAGTGATGGGATGCAGTGTGATGTATGGTTTCTGATGGTTCTACTTTAGAGTATGAACCAGAAAGCATTGTCGGTAAGGTGTTGGTAAGGTGTCAGTTGACAAGCTACTGTTACCCTGTCAACACCTTACAAACACTCTACCAACACTGTACAACTGTCTAGCAACAACCAACACACACTCTAACCCACAATCTACATACCCAAAACCTGTGTACAATGTACCAACAAGTTATTATATCAGTGTTCTGCTAACACTTTACTGCCACTCTACCAACATTTTTTATTTTCTTCTTCTTGTTGTAATCCTTTCCCACATCTTGGACTTGCTTCTTTTTCAGGTTTTCACCATCCAAGACGAACAAACACTGAAAGATAAAGCTCTTTTCTGGTCCTTGATGTTTTTAGCCTTTGGAGGTGTTAGTTTCTTCACTCAGCTATTTCAGGTTAATAATAAGATTAATATTAATTAGATTAGTAATTTATCATTTTAATTTTTGTTAATTAAGTCATCATACTTGATAAACTCTAATCATGTTACCAGTAAATTTGGCCAAATTCTTTAACATTGACATAGAATCCTGGCACATGTTACATAATGTTCTTGATATTTGGTTTTCAGAATTACATGTTTGCATATTCTGGAGAACTTCTAACAGTCAGGCTGAGAGACATGGCATTTAAGGCTCTTCTTCGACAGGTAAAGTGTCTGAATATGATCTTGTTTGGTCTTATGTTAGACTCTCTTACCCACACTGTAACTATACTAGAATACAATCAGCACACAAATCATTTATGCACCCCGATTGCAATTAAAACTAGAACAAAGGATGTATTTGTGAGTTGCATTTCCTAACATAAAATTTGACTCCCCTACAGGAAATGGCATTTTTTGATGACCCCAGTCACTCAACTGGTGTCTTGACGACAGCCTTAGCAACCCATGCATCTGATGTTAAAGGGGTAAGTTGACTTTGTTGTTTAACTCTTTTTGTCCATTCATGATTTTGTTTCATTTTTTTTTGTTACTGTCCATCCACATTCCCATTTCATTTTAAGTTATTATTCATCCAGATTTCCCTTTTACATTTCATTACAATCCCTTAGGCCATCAGGCTTCCCATTTAATTTCATTCTCTAATATGACCCAATAGGTTTCTATTTTATTTCCATTTTTCCATTATTCATAATAATCTAATGATGTAGGCTACAGGTGCAAGATTGGGAACAATTGCCATGACTGTAACCACCATCATAGCATCTTTAATCTACTCCTTCTTAAATGGCTGGAAGTTGACTCTGTTAGTCCTTGCCTTCATACCCTTTATTGCTGTAGCTGGTGGACTACAGATCAAAACCTTCACAGGTGATGATAAAAACAAAGATGAACTGCTTGAATCAGGAAAGGTTGGTGTAAAAAATGCAATTTTTGTGGTCTCCCTTTTTCCAGTTTATTCATTTTTTCTTTCTTTCTACATTCCATTTCCATTCTTTCTTTTTTCTTTCTTTCTTTTTTCTTTCTTTCTTTCTCTCATATTTGTTTTCTTCCATCCTTTTCTTTTCGTTTATGATACTGCATATATATGTGAGCATAAAGTTAATGTATCTTAGTCTGGTAGTCTGTTTATTTTCCCCTTGTACAAAAGTTAAAGCTGCCAGAATGCATCCAACATTTTCTCAGTCCTGTTTTCCGTTTTTCACTTCTGTAGGTTGCAGTTGAAGCATTTGAAAACATTCGAACCATTGCAACCCTGGGAAAAGAGAAGACTTTCTGTGACATGTTCTACCAAACTCTGTTGCCACCATATAAGTAAGAACTTTTTCTTAAAGTATCGTATGTCTATTAACAGCATTTAGCCCAAGTGTGCAAAGCTTGAGAGAAAATCAGTGGAAGAAAATCACAGTCTTACCGCAAAATTATGGTGAAACTGATTCTGTTGGAACTAAGAAGGAAAGAAAATGATCTTCAACCAAAGCTGGCTGAAACCTGGAGTAAATGTTTGTTTTTATGTTTCCAGGAAAGCGGTTCGCAGTGCTCATATATATGGTATATCATATGGTCTAATGGAAGCCATTATGTTCTGTTGTAATGCTGCATCATTCAGATTTGGTGCGTTTTTAATGGTCCGTAACGAAATGACCATGATGGAAGTCATGAAGTAAGTAAAAACTACTAGCTGCTAGTCTTCTTTCACTAAATTTAATCCTGTTAAGGTGGTATAGAGCACTTTCATAGTACTACAAAACATCACGGTGCACAATTATTGATAACTGTTGAACCAATTGCAGTGTGTGAGATCAATAGGCTTTTTGCACAAAAAGGTCACATGATAACACCCCATTAAATGAAGCACTAGTATCAAAATAAACTTCAGAATTGAAAAGATCATCTCTGACCTGTTCTTTCATGCTTCATTGATTCTAGGGTTGTCATGTGCATTGTTATTGCTGGTATGATGTTTGGACACATGTCAGGATTCTCACCTGATTATGTCAAGGCTAAAATTGCTGCGGCAAGGCTCTTTAAGCTTTTTGACCGTGTACCGCTTATCGACAGTTCTTCAGATCTTGGCCTTACACCAGTAAGTACTTCATCCAAACATCTTTGTCGTATCTAGCTTACCTTTCTACTCCTGTACTCCTCTCTTCTTTGTCCCGTATTGAAGAACAATTTCCTGCTTTTCCCCCTGTAACAGGTACACGTATTTTGAAATTATTGTTGTCGTCGTCGTTCTGGTGGTGGTGTTGTGTCCCGTCTTGTTCTTTCTTTTCATAATTTGCACTCTGTCTTCCCATATTTCCTTGTCTCTTGCTGTTTCGTTTATTTTTCTCACAACATTCTCTCCTTTTTGCGTGTGAAGTCTTCTCTTCTCGTGTGTTTTCTTATGCTGTTCTTTGCTGTCCCATTTAGTCCAAAACTTGACTCGTGGTCATATATTCTTAGGTATTAGTCCAAGGCACAATTCAGCTGCACAGCGTTCGTTTCCGCTATCCCAATCGTCCAGACGTGAAGGTGTTACGAGGGATCAACCTTGAAGTCAAGACAGGTCAAACTCTTGCTCTAGTGGGCTCTAGTGGGTGTGGAAAGAGTACTGTGGTTTCTTTATTGGAGAGATTCTACGATGTAGAGGACGGTGAAGTGGTAAGTTAACTTGATTATTAAAGCAGATTTTGTAAGTTTTGTGAACAAGAGGGCTATTCCATGTCTTTTAACATAAGGAGGCTTGTGGTGGTGGGGGTGGGGTGGGTAGATGGGGGTGGTAAAGATTTTTACCCGCCACAGGGGGGGGTGGGGGGGG
>JAAAQI020169002.1:0-10920 GCA_011800005.2 Stichodactyla mertensii
TCACACACACTACCACTACATTAACTGTTTTAAGCATACAACTCTCAGCTCACATGTTGATTTTTGCGGAGGGAGGAGAACCCGGAGAAAAACCCTTGTGGCAAGGGAGAGAACAACACATCTAACAAACTCTACTCACATGTGGCATCTCTGCAGGGCTCGAACCAGCGACCTGACCCGTTGGACCACAGTGGTGAGAGGCGAACGTTTTACTGCTACGCCACCCATGCCACCCATACAAGAAATGGAAAACAATATTAAATTAACATTGCTGAGTACCAGGTTTTCTCTCATTGTTTCAATGCCATAGACACTGCAATGCTATTAATTATATCTTCTCAGGAATTACCAGTATTCAATGAGTAATTCATTTACCATATTTACCGTCTTATTTAGTGTCTTCTAGCTACCCAAACACCCAAGATTTTCAATATTAGATATGAAATAAAAACCACAACATTCCCTACATTTTAAAGTCTGAATTATAATCAACTAAAAGGAAAATGTCGAATCTAGAAATGATATAAATATTACATTTTATTGGAATACATTATACCATTAAGTAATACATTGTACCATTTAGGCATTCAAGTCACTTGAATGCACAAAATGTTCTATTTTGAACCATGTTTGTTGGAACTATCCTCTTTTTGTCTTGTTAGATCATTGGAAATATATAAAAAGGCAGTCTAATGTAATGTTATTATATTTTTGTTCCTTTTGATAATGCAAGGGAAAGCACCTTGCTTGTATGCTTGTACATAAGTACTTTTTTTAACACAGATTTCCCTTGAGCAATTGGTTCTGATGGACTTTAATTTGTTCCTCGATTCCTTGTTATGTCATACTACAAAAAGAACAAGAATAAAAAATATTCTCATGTCAATCATAGTTGATGGCAGACCCAGTTTTATTTGCCTCAATGGGCTTTAATCGCAGGGTGGCCATGTTGGTTGAAAGAATACATTTGCCAACGTGGCCTTGCATTCAAACACTTCAGAATGAGTTCATTTGGGAAAGAACAAAAGTTTTCATTCTCTTGGCAATTAACATGGCTTCTGTGGGATTAAAGCCCATAGATGGATGGGAGAGTCTACAGAGCATGCAGTTGATGTAATATATTCATAGAAATACAATGAACAACACATAATACAATAGATAGAACAATAGACCACAACAGATTTTATGAACATACTACACCAAGTGCAGATTCCAACTGAATGCAGATTCTTCCATAGAGGGATGAATTAGATAGGAAGAGATTAAGGCAAAGGCCCTGGGGGGATTTCCCTGCAAAAGGTGTTTATCATATGTCGTCATGTTTAAGTTCTTGCCCATTTCTTCCAATCCAACAAATAACCCCCTCAAAAAAAAAAAAAAAAAATTAGATAACCAATCTGTTCCCACCTTTCTACTAAAGATGCTCTCATGGAAGTAGCAATGGAAGAAGGATGGGCATCACCAATTTTAAACACACTTTCAATGACTGACAATTCTGTGCTTGTAGTATCCAGACCACAGAAAGCACTCCAGTCATTTACCACCAGCCCAGCTCCAATTACATCACTTCCTCTGTTTACTGTTCCAGCCTGATAATGATAACATTAATTTGTTATGAATGAATGAATGAATGAAATGATGGACGGACATATATATGAACAATTAAACTCATCGGCGATGATGAGGTTGGGATTAGGTACCCTGATGCCACTGCTGATGCACCTGTCACACACCTGTCACCTGTACACAAGGTGGTCACCATGGTTACCATTTGTGGTCCACCACCTGGCACCTATCACACTGATAGAATCAGTGGAAACTATACTTACTGACCATACTTACCACAGGGGAGAGGAGGGTGGGGTCAAAAGGCGATTGTTGGCATTCAACAAGCATACTGCATTAAGAGCATAGGATCGCCACAATCTGCAAGACTGACTACATGTGGGAACCCCCAGCATGCAATGGGGGGTTCGAGCGCATGCATGCATGAAACTGCTGGCCAGCAGTCTTGATTTTAACTTTGTCTAAATTTCATTAAGCCACATTTAATTCTGAAGCTAACTGGTTATCTGGGGGATGGGGTGGGGGTACTTCCATATAAGGAAGGGTGGGGATAATTGTATCTTTTAGGGGTTGAAATCACTCCCTCTCTTAGTGGTGAAAAAGGAAAAGCTGTTGGCTTTTAGTATGTGCAGTATCTTTTAGGGGATAATGAGATAATTCATGTATGTAGACTTCTACACCGAATGCCAATATGGCATCCAATTAGAACTGCTATTGTCCTGGACTCACTAGCCTTTCATACATATGAAAACACTTTGGTGTTTCCACTTGAACATGAGGCTAGTGAGTCCAGAACAATAGCAATTATAATTGGATGCCATATTGGCATTCAGTGTATGACTATGCTTTTAAACTTAATTAGAAATGTATGTTGCAATAAACTCAATGATCTTTGTTTTACATGATTTATCTTGTGCTTCAAAATGGCATCTTTTAAGGCTAAAGTTAAACCAGGACCACAACCAAATTCTCACTTTTAGGGGTTAAAATTATTTTTTCCATGATCATCCCCACCTGTTTTTTTGGGGGGAGTACCCCCCCCCCCTAGTTGGACTGGTTGTTTTGGACCAAAAGAGGACTGTTAAGAATGCAGATTACTTACAACAAGAGGTATTTGTAGAAGGGATGACAATTCATCTTGATCTTGAACAGAAGTTTTTGGATGAACCTACAAAACAAACATGGCAGACTATTTAACTCTCTTTTGTGCTTGCTAAGGAGAGGTTATGCAAACAAAGTTAGTGTTTAATAGTCGCAATATAAAGCACTTCCAAAGGAGCAAATGAATAAAGCCTTTGTTTAACTCGATTTCAGGGTAGTCCTTTCAGATAAAAATTTGTTATCAATAGGAGAGTGTAAGGGGAAGGAAGGTTCAAATTAATTTAAACTTAAAAGATAAACAATCTTAAAAGATTTGATTTCAAAAAATTAGACAAAAAATGTACATCTAAACTAAGGATCTGAAATCAAATTTAATATTACAGTGCAAATGTCTGACCATGTTAATGTACTCACTACTTTTATGTACAGGCCTTTTGCTTCCAAACAAGCTTTTTCTGCCTAATTTGATAACACCTGGCAGGGAGTTTCTTTGTTTAGGGTTGGGTTTAACATACAAGAGATGGTGCATAAAAGTATGCAAATACATTAACAGTAGCCATACATCTGGGAGTTGTGCTGTAATACTAGCATTTAAAGGACACTTGTGACTTCTATATGTCAACTGACTGACTAATAATGGTTAAAAAATGATCCTTACCAATCCTCCTTGATTACTGAGAGAGCAATAGCTACCAACAAGGACATTGGAAGCTAAGGTTTGTCTGAAAACTTCAACTTTAAGGACATCAGCAAGAATTTCTTCTGTTTCCTGTAATATGTTAGCATACAATCATAAGGATAATAAGGCCTGTCTGTCTGGTATAGAGTTTTATATGCATATTGCTTATGATATATACATACTCTGTCTAAATCAGGATGTACAAGAGCTACATAGTCATTGCAAGCAACCACATTGCCAAGTGCTGAAAGTCTTTCCTCTACTCTCTGGATCTTTACAGTGTCTGGAAGACAATTTCTTATGTGCTGAAGTTCCTAAAAGAAAATATAATCGCCTGATAAGTACAATTTATGTGTCAATGATACTAAATGAATAATTCTCTTTGTACATAAAAGTCTGACTTACATTCATCAAATAACTTCTGCAGGTCAAATAACATACAGTACATAAATGTAATTATATATAGAGAGATTACTTCATGGGAAGTGCACATGTACAGTTTTTATTTTATTTATGTAATTTCATAAATCTTTGAATTAGTGAATAAACTGAGCTGAAATAACAGCTACAAAGAACTTTGGTAAACACAAGGCAAAAAGCTTGTTTTTTTCGTTACAAATGAAGTAACTCCTGACTGGATGTATCACTTTTCTCACACGTGAAAAATATCAGTATGCAGTCCCTAATTGGATGTATTGTTTTTCTCACATATGAAAAATCGATATGTGCATTCTGATTGGTGGAAATTGGTAAACAAACGAAAATCTATTGAATGGCTTTTCTGTGAGTAAATCTCGATATGTATATGATAAATATTTATACACAACTACTTTCACAACTAAATGTTATTTACAGTCTTGCATAAATGTAAAAAACAGTTTTTTGTTAACCTGTCTCATTTAATTTCATTTTTACAGATAAATATACACTATACACACATATTGTGACTGCATACCTGATCTGTTGTAGTGTTAGGTAATAGGAGACCATGACGATTACCTGTAGAATAATACCGTAAATTTCAGTTCAATCTTGAAAATATTTCTTCATAGTTAAAATTTATATGGCTGACGAATACCACAGGTCACTGATTAAAAGCATTTTTAATGAATAAGCAATATGTTAGCTTAAATTCAGTGGTGAGAGTCAATAAATGGATGTCACTTTTTTTATGCTGTGTGCCTCTATGCCTTTGTTACATTTATATGTTAACATTAAAAAGCTTTTGTTTGCAAACATGAAGTATTGCTATTGTACTTACAGTTTTTCACAATCATGCAGTACTAATTGAACCAACAATATCCTATAATAATACTTGAACACAGTATTGTACCATCACAGTTATGACACTGTACATGTTGCCCTGTATACTATACATTTAAACCCTTGGTCTATTCAAGTACATACCTACACTTAACCGACCAATAATCCTACAGCCTGCTATTGATGTGTGAACAACTGGGATGATATCTGATAATTCTCTCTCAAAAACACTGAAATCAAAAACAAAAATATTTCAAATTTCAAAATTTGTCAAATTCAATATGTAATCATTACCATCACTATAACCATTATCCACGGGTTGCAGAGCAACTCTGAAAGTATGTGTGGGGGGAGGGGGCTAGCATAGTAAATCCTTTATACCAATCTTTATCAAAAACATGGATAAACTGTACTCGTATATTAATATATAAACCTAGCATGTAGCTTCTAATCATAATTACTTTATTACACATTTAGGATAATGATATCCACATGATAAAGTCATGAATAAAATCCATATCAGTGAAGTGATACGATATCACTTTGTGGTAAAATTTCCAATGACATTTTGAACAAAATAATTTTCTGTGTTATTATATCAACCCTAAATGTGTAATAAGCAAATTATGACATGTTAAGGGTTTGATATCATTTTTATTCACTTGTTTTCCGTATCATATCTCTCACTTGCTTGTGGACTCACTCATTCGCAATATGATGGAAAACTTGTCAAGCTCTTAACATGTGATAATCTCTATGTATGTATATGTATACAGGGCTGTACCAAGGCTAATATTGTTGGGGGGGGGGGTCAGCTAGCATTGCTCCAACAACTGTTTGAAATACTGTGTATTCCAAGTAAATAAAGTAATCAAAAATATTGGGGGGGTCTGGGTCCCCCCGCCCCTCCCCTTTCTACAGCCCTGGTATATGTGTGTGTGTGTGTATATATACTACTCATACTTACACCTATATAGTGATATATATTTATTTGAACTAAGTTTATGTACCTATCAACTTGTGCAAACCTCCAAATAAAGTCTGTCTGTCTTTCTTATCACTTTATAGTAGAGCATGTATGTCATTCTTGTAAAAAATATGGGGAAGCTTCACCCCCCCATCCCCCGTCTCTGCCATTCCTGTGTCATTATCATCATTGCCATGATCATCTTCATCATCATCATAAATACCCCAAATTTCCTGAATTACTTTTAAAAAGATTTATAAATTTAAAAGTTCTAATTAGTGAAAAACCTAAAATTAATAGCTACGTATCGCTTCTTACAAAACGTGTTTTAAAGTTCGTACAAATACTTAAGACTTAAGTTATGTACAACACGAACAAACATGAAAGACCCTTTTTTAATCCACTCGCCAGAGTCGAGTGTTTTTGCAGTACAATTTCCTCAATAACTGTAAAAGCGAAATTCATTACTGTTTGTGCAATTAAACAGATCTACAAATCGTTTATATACAGGCAACACTAAAGCTAGAGAGAAGTCTTCCAGTGATATTTCACTTGCCTGTAAAAGTTCTCCGAAGCACCGATCCCAACAAGGCAGTAAGTGTTTGCGAGTCTAGAAAACACGCCAATCTCGTTGCTGTTCTCGAACTGAGCTCTGACCGCCATTCTGATCTCCTCTAGTGTGGATTTATGCTTTAATTTCCAGTAATGGTGCCTTAACTGTGTCTTGAGCTCGTGTGTGTTTCCACTCTCTCGTGCAATCGACCACCGCATGCAAGAGGAAGTGATTGCACCACAGCCTCGATATGGTGCTCAATGTAATACCGCACACCATTAGGAGTGGCAGGCTCAGTCCAGGCGATTTTACACAGGAAGCCCAAACAATATATTTGTAAATGTTGGTCGCAGTTCGTAGTCGATGCCCGGCAACCGACCAATTTTTGTAAACACTAAACAACGGGGAAATCCCACCCCGTACAACTGCGGTGACGTCGCAGTCGTTCCAGACTGGAGGAAATAAAAAGGGAAGACAACGACTAACTGGTATAAAATAAAATAATTAACAGTAAACAAAAAAATTTATAACGTTTTCTTTAAACTAGTACTTTTAATACATCATTATTTCTTATTAACATTAATTTTAAATACCTGAAATATCAAATACCATATTCACAAGCATGTCTTGGGCACCTTTTCCAAATTCTATTCTTGTTTCTAGTTCATTTTTTGTTCTTTCATTTAGTTTGCTGGACATGAAAGTGGAAAAAATGAGATATATGATAATAAAAACGTTCTATTTACAAGTAATATTTTTCCAATTCATAGTTAGTTATTAAGTCTAAATAAATAAAGATGGAAGATCCCCTAAAAATCCATTGTTGTCATTGTTGTATATCACCCAAATCAAATACTCTGTTGAATGAAAACACAGTATTCAAATGGAGCAGATTTCGTATGACTGAAAAGGTCGCGACACAAACATGGTCGTAACACGGTCAAGGCACGGCACATGGCACGTCAAAATTCTATAAAACATCACGGTTGCGGCAAGGCATGCATACGGCACTGACCGTGCCGCATTCTTTTCACAGTCATACGAAATCTGCTCTTTATGAGGCAATGTTGTCTTGCCGAACTACAGGAGATACTGAGAATGACATATCTTCTATCGCATTTCTTCGTTTAAGGAGGACAACCTTTTTAAAATAGATGTTACACTTGTCATATAGTCTAATACAATGTTGTTGAAGCATTTTGACTGCTGCTTCTTCAGCACCCTTTAGTTTGGCTGTAATGTTCAAGGGTATCACCACCATGTTGGAGGTATTCGAACAAAATCTCTTTTTGATTTCTTTTGTTGTACAACCAACATGTCGCCGCCATGGCCGCCATGTCTTTTTTGTGTTTGTATTTCTTTGGCGTGGGATCCCTGTGGTAGCCAAGACGGAAATTATTTTACAATTTATTTTCGGCTTCGTCCTCTGAATTTGGTCTGCTGTAGACTTCATTGTACAACTGACTTGTTAATCTCTGCATCTCGTTATGTGATTCACGCACTTCCTGTAAATGAAACAGAAAATGCACAAACATTTAAATGATTGTGCGCAAGTAACCCTAATGGGTAAGAGTAGACAAAATTTACGCAAAAGACGTGGGAAAAAAACCTTTTTGTTTTGCACTGAGAAGGGAACCAACTACATCATCTTTTAGTTGGGCAAGGGACACAAGATCCAGGATTTTTCAACAAAAGAGAGGGCCCAACTATGGGAATGAATTTAACACGAAGTTTAAAAAGAAGACAGACGAAAAGTGCTTTGAGAATGTAAAATGAAAAGAGGGTTCTAAACCCCAAGTTGACAGTGTGCATGCACAGGTTTTGTATGACTGAGAAAATCTTAAGAAACGGACGTGCCGGCACCGTGATGATGCAGTGTGAAAGCATTTTCATTGGGTGAGCAGTAATCTCGCATGCTGTAATTGACTAGACAGAGTTTTACGAGCTTCAGTCATACGAAAACTGTTCTATGATGTGAATGCACAGCACACAAATTATTATTCTTAGATAGTCACTACGAACCTGTCGTGTAAATTTTCTTGTGAAGAACGGAAGAAAGTACTTCGCGTCGAGTTTAGTGAATCCTTTCCGAGCTTTGCGGTGGACTCTCCATTCATCGTCAGTTAGTTTATCGGCATCCAATGCTGTTCCCTGAAATATTCACAAATACCTTCATTTAAAGGTAATCATTTCGTAAATCATAAAGTTATGAATGAGAAATCTTAACTGTTAAAGATGAATCACCGAAAACGAAGTTCGTTTTGAAGTTCTTCAGTTGGAGACGAAATTGTGAACTTCCCAACGAACTTCAGAGCCTGCTTGTTTAAGAAAACCAAACAAAATAACAACAACAGCAGCAACAAAACATATCAAATTCTTATGATATTCGAATAATATTTCTCAAGCCGTTAGATAACATTTATTGCATGCTGAAAGTGACTTCCAATTTAAAAATAATTAGAAAGGAAAAGATGCAAGACATTTAATCACGAGCATGCGCAGAAAAGCGCACCAGTTCTTACCTCGGTCTCAGTTTTACTCATGGTCAGCCCTGTCTCTGCCACATTTTCAGCCTTCAAGAACTATAGATACCAATAAAAAATGATGTTCAGCTAGCAAACGCTTATAAATTAGTCACTATTAAATCTTTATATTCACAGGAACGCAAGTGGATTTATCTGCAAGTGAAGTATGCGCAAGTCGAACTCTGGCGACTTTGTTGCAGGTTCGCTGCATTAGGATAAAAATGGAGAGGCGGGATATTAACAAGGTGGTGGTTGTTTTTCGCGCATGCACTGTGTCAAGGCTCAGTTCGAATTACCCGACAGGGGAGCAAGTTTATTCTCTAGCTCCTTACCTTGAGTAGGGGTAGGGTGGAGCCACCCAAGACTAGGATAGTAAATAAGACTATGATTAGAGTAGAGGTGATCAAGACATGGCGTTTTTCGTCATCTAGGCGAAGGTGAAGCACCAGAGCAAAAGCCACAGCTCCTCTTAACCCTGTCATGCGAAGAGAAAATTGCATGTAATTAGGCAGGGTGAAGGAATGGTCCCAGGCAAGCGGATTTCTGGGGTAGGAGACGACAGGACGAGCCAATCAGCGCACAAAATTAGAGAGTTTTTGCCTGACGGTGAAATTCACGGAAGGGTCACGCACGGCATACAATAGTCCATTTGCATGATGGCGTAATTTACTACCAATACCAGAATACTTTGAGTGGCTTCTATTGTCAGGCAAATTTTACTAAGGGACTCTTTATTCCCAGGAGAGTAGAACAATCTGAATAAGAAAGCATTTTGACAAAGCATTCTGGTAGTGGTAGTCAAATGACGCCATCATGCAAATGGCCTATTGTTAACAATATCCAATCATAGCACGCGAGATCACTGCTCTTCCAATAGAGATATCATGACACGGCACCATGACTGCCCAAGCACGGCATGTCCGTACCGTGCGTTTTCGAAGTCAGACTAAAAACTGCTCTACTTCCTAATCCAATCAAAGTATTCAGCGAGAGACGGCACCGTCACGGTCACGGTACGGAATGTCAGTACCGTACGTTTTTCTTAGTCAAACGATATTTGCACTAAGCGATGTCAAAATACATACCACTGAACCACATAATAAACTGCGTTTTTCTATCGATCTTGGTGTCTCTGAATTGATTGACAAGAGCAGACAATGGATAGATATTCACAGCTCGACCAATAAGACACAAAATCTAAAGAAAGAGGAAAACATGTCTTGTTCAAATTTTGTACATCAGAGACAAAGACAACTATACAGGGAAACAGCCAATCAGAGTGCACTACTAATATTCAACTTACTATACTCCAAATAACAAAGGCTGGTTTTAACTGATGCTTGAAGCTGAAGATAGCCATGCCAAGGTATGCAAACACGCAGGTTTCTGTAATAATGAAGAAAAACACAATGTTAATGAGTGGTGATTTTTACAGAAACAAGGGAAAATAATTTCAATGTCTATCAAATGTTTTAATATCAATGTCAACCAACAATTGTTATTAATTATTAACAATTATTTCATGTCATTTCTCCTGAGTCAAACATTTTGATCTGATACTTCACCTTCTTATTATTTTAATGACACTGGTGCTTGATTTAAGGGGGTATGGTCACATGATCACATGATCTGCTAGTGCAAATGGTCTATTCATTCGATATCTCACAAGTATAACTTGATGCAAGGAGATATACTTATTTCAAGAAAGTTAGTCACCAGAATCCTACAAAGCTGGGACCGTCGAGGATCATGGGAAATATATCAATTAACAAGTAAAGACATTTAAATTAACACAAATTTAAGTTTTCAAATAGTCACATGAGGTGAAAATGTGACTGCAAAAGATTTCAAATCCATCAATAGTTATAAAAATATGGTAGAAATGCATAAAATTTCTTTACCCATAACTCTTGTGGGAATAAGTATAAAATTTAAATTCATTTTCCCAAAAATCCATTAATTTTCATATAATAAAATGAGATGTTTTTCCAGGTGTTTGATGGTTCTACATACATTCTATTATCATAGTTCTGATCTTCATAACAGTTCCAAATACTTACCAGCCATAAAAGCTGCAGTTCTGAAGATTTGCTGTACAGTGATCTGAGTCATTGGTGAGAGGTTGAAATGGGTGTAGTGTGACATACAAATAGCACAGAACAGTATTGCCATGATACCTATCAATGATTAGAAAACAATGTTATCAGAACCCTCTATTTCAATAATGGTAGATTATACCTGAAAACCAAATGAAATACAATAACCA
>JAAAQI020169002.1:11020-23864 GCA_011800005.2 Stichodactyla mertensii
AGAAAACAATGTTATCAGAACCCTCTATTTCAATAATGGTAGATTATACCTGAAAACCAAATGAAATACAATAACCAATAAAAGGAAATCCGTAACACTGTGCAAAAAAAGATACTTAAGGTGTCTATTAGAATCAATACTGAGAATATTGTCAGAAGGGTACTTTGGGTCAGCTGTTGAATGACCCCAAAAAATCACATAGCTTGAGTGGTTATAGATACTTTAACTTCACTGAAGTTTTGAACTTTAATTCCCTCCATCCTATTATTGGTTATTGTATTTATCATACAGCAACCCAGCCTATACAAGTTTACTCGCTAGTTTCCATTCATAAACCAAATGATATTACCGAATGCCATAAGAGTAACAAACAACTCCCCTTCAACAATTCTATCAAACAATTGTTTTTGCCATACCTGACAGCTGGATTCCTTCTGCCAGCCCATATGGGACATATGAGAATATCAGCATTGTAGCAAGTTCAAGGGAAGGTGTACTGCGCAGATCAACATGCTTTAAGAGGTGCAAAAATATTAAGGCCAAAACTTCAATAGTTACTTATTACTTATTATAATTACTTAATTACTTGAAGGTGGATATGTTTATGGCCAAAAGGAATGTTTTAGTACAGGGTGAGTGGTTCCTCCACTACCCTATCTATAAGGTGATGGCATTTTGAATCCCAAAACAGCCAGGAAAATGCAAAACAAATTCAACTTTTCCTGGCAGCAATTTATGGTATTTTAGGGACCAGGTATTTTAGGGACCGTTCAACATATTTATTGGAGTAGGGGGTATGGATGAGAAAATGGGGACTGAATATTTTAGCCAAAGAAAACTGGGGGGTGGGTACTGAAGTGCTTGTCAAGTTATTTTAGGGGGACATGAAATTTACAGAGGCAAATGTCTTTAAGATAGGGGGGTTCCTGAAAAAAATTTGTATCTCTGAGGGGGTACACAAAAAAACAAAACAATGGTTGCCAGTTTTTTTGAGAGAGTTGTGTATGGCTCCCTTTTTTTACTTTGACACTCTCTCTCTCTCTCTCTCTCTCTCTCTCACACACACACACACACACACACACACACACACACACACACACACACACACACACACACACACACACACACACACACTTTAAGACAAAAATATATTTTAATAATATTGAATAAAGGATATCAATGCGCTGATCAAAGCAAATGCTATGCCAATAGCTGCAGACCCAGCAAACATCACCATGAAATTAAGAACTGCTGAGAAAAATGCCTCAACAGAAGACATACTTGCATACTTTGGACCACCAAGAGAAAGGATTGTACTGAAACACAGGTGAGACAAACAACAAGACAAACAATCATGACATTCAGAAAAGACATTCATATTTCTCTAAAATCACAATATTATGGGGAGCAGATCATAAATTAGTAAAGCATTGTGGCAAATAAGATGTTATTTTCCCATCCCCAGCATGTAGCAAAAAAAACACAGACCACTGAAAAAGAGATGGTTGCACAAACAAGAGCACATTACCAAGTGGAGGGAAGAACAATTGGGTACAGTAGGATCTTGTATTTTTTTTCTGGGTCACAAACAAAGGCACACACACACACATCTTTTTTTCTGTCATTCCTTCTAGTGTTGTTTGTACCCAGCGCTAGACCAGAATGTACCTTGTTTGTATTAACTTGGAAATGAGCCCATATCCCCCATATTTCTAAACATTGAATATTCATTTAACTGAGACTTACTTTGTCATGACAATTGATACTGCATCATTCAGAATACTTTCTCCAAACACTAACATGTTTAGTGTTGGGTCACAGTCCAATGCATGGAATATAGCCAGAGTGGCTACTGGATCCACTGCTGATATGAGAGACCCAAATGCAAAGCTAAAACAACAGCAGAGAGAGGAGCACTAATTTTAATTAATGGTAACATGCCACACATAAATGTAATGCTGCTGATCTTATGCTGTTGTAATATGAATGCATTAACAGTAGGCATTAAGCTAGCTTAAAGTCAGTCTTACCTTTCTCTAAGGCCAAGTTGAAAAGCTATCCCACCCTACAAAAGATGCATAAGCTCTCAATAAAACAGGTATTGTTTGATTCACTTTTGCACGTATTGCTGGCCTTTTTGCAACACATGAATGTGCATAAATGCATGTTGATTATTATGGAGCAGTTTTCACATGACTTTGAAAAACTCCTGGTAAGGATATGCAGCACCAAGTCATTCATGGTGTTGCTGTTTCAAATCATTTTTATTGGACTAGTAGTGATATCATGTTGTGATTGGCTTAACTGATGTCATCTGTCTAGTACCATGAAAGTTCTGTAGTTGGGGACATTTAAAAGTTGCATGAAAACTACACTAAAGTGGGGTCATAGAAATACAGTAAGGGTTCTAAATAGGTGCAAATAAACTGAATGATTTGACTATAGTTTACCTTTCCCAGTAAAAATATCCCCCCTCCAATGACCATAGCTGATATGGCTGTACCAAATACAGCATAAATAATAATTGAACCAATATTTGAAAAGAAATTTCCCTGCAAGAGTAAGTAACACCGATTAAAAAACTAATGAATTTTTAACAGTTTTTATCTCTGTAGCAGAAACAGCTCATTGTTATCAACATGTGGCAACTGTTTGCCTTTGTACATCATATTTGTATTTCCAAGTCAAGAGCTTTATCATCAAGCCAACAATGGGCATTTCAAAGAGGAAGTTAAAAAATGCAATTCTTCCTATATTAGTTTCATTTTAAAATTTGTGTAAGGGAGGAATTACAGCATGGAAATCAAAATAAAAATGGTGGCAAGTGCGCAAAGAGGAGACAAGCTGGGAAAATGAAAAGGGAAAATAGATGATAAGTGGAAAGGGGTAAAGTTTATGATGGATTTAAAAATAAAATCTCAGATCTTGGATTAGATAAACATTTTTGGTGAAGTAGTTACCATGTTTTCATCATATAAACGATGCATTTACCTTGTGTAATGAGTAACCAGACTCAAATATAATGGGTGGAAGTAGAATTAAAAAGAATGCAGTGGGATTGAAATGCTCCTCTCTCTGAAATAAAACAAAGAAGAAAAGTAAGACTTAATTCCTAATTTCCCTAACATACACACTGTTAGATGAACAGAGTTTTTCTTACAGTTATTGCAGACAATAACCATACCCCAACCTACCCAAGACATGGATTTGGAATTTCCTAGGACTGGGGACAGAGTCTGAGTAGGGTTCATTTAAATATTTTCTTCAGGGAATAACCCACTTCTGAGTTCTTGAAAATGATGCATGAAGGTGAGGCTTCATGCGAAATCACACTTTATGGCATGGAAGAAATGACTTGTTCCATTTTCACTCTTTTCTCAATGATTTGTTCATGGTTCATTTGCAAAAATAAACTTTTAAGTAACAGAAAAAGTCAAAGAAATGTCAGTCATTTCACACCACCAAACATGATTTCATACAAAGCCTCACCTTCATGCATCATTTTTGAGAACTCAGAAGTGGTCTATTTCTGTGCTATAATGTCAATCCACTGCTAGCTAAGGGGTAGGTACATTACATGACATTTGATACAAACCTGCCAATCTCCTAGTGAGAAATGCCGCAAAGCCTTCATAACAAGCCCTATTAATGCTCCTAGAAAAAGAACAGAGAACAAAACTGTTTTTAAGCTCCTAATGGGTAAAACAAGAACCAATTCAGGTGGTGGCCTTGCACACAGGAATGGTTGATATTGTGGAGACAAAAGCATGGTATTGACCCAACTCTGGCAGTTACCATGTCATAGGTATTTAGCTTAAGAGTGGCATTTGTAATCAAGTGAGCAAAATCATAACACATAAGGTTTCCGAGTTAGTCAGAAAGTGTGCATTGTGGTCTAGCCTTAATTCGGTAGACACATTTCTTGTTTGCCATGCCTTGTACAAATGTTGTTCTTTGCACTGAAACTATAATGTTGGGAAAAATTGTTGGAGCATTTTCTATTTTTGGTCTGTTGGTACACAAAATGACCTTTTCTCTGTCCTAACATCATTTCCCCATTTCAATGTTGGTCCCAGCAGTTTAATTTTGTGTTCAGCAACAAATATCAACATTGAAAGGGGAGGGGGAGGGGGTGGGTTGAGCATAGTTTTGCTCAAATTTGAATGGGATGCACTGGTACAAGGAGTGGTCCCAACAGGTTTTGTCCAAGATTGGAGATCACAATGCACCATGTTTAACTAACACAGGAAAGGTTTATGTGCATACTTACGGCCTGTTTAAACTAGCATTTTTGTCACACGATGTCAATGGTAAATTTATCAACCCAAATTGCTTATGCTTGTACTAAGTTTTGAGCATGGTCAAATTGGTGGCCACTTGTGCACAATCTATTGCCATAAAATCATGGCTCAAGTTATATGACAAAATTGTTGGTGTAAATAGGGCTTTAGAGGAATTCTGCCCCAGAGCTGAGACAACCACTGACAGCAAGACTTGTAAGTTACATTTACATATGATGTGACAAGAGGTATATTATTATGTCTTACCTAAGAAAACCACTGCAACACTCTCTGGTAAATAATGGAACTTTGTCTTGATCAAGAAATGAATAACCAGAATACATAGTGCTGTGATATCAAGAATAATATCTATTATTAAAGCTTCATACTCATGAATTAAAATAATAGTATACATAGATACTGGTGCTCTGATTGGTTAATTAGCAGAGTGAGCATGCACAGCATCCTGACATAATCACATTTGTACTCAAGATATTTACATAATTTTTTCTCACAAATCAATAGTCATCACTTGGTCAATACCTAGTGCTAATGCTTTCATTCAGTTATTGATGCACTTGGCCATTTGTAAAACACCTCCCCAACCACATCTCCCTCCCCCAAATGCATAATTATTAATCTTCCATTTTACATCTTCACTCTTTAATTCTATTTTACAGCTTCAATAACATGATTTAAGTCCTACATCCTCCTGCTCTACTTTTTAAAAGGTACACTAAAAAAACAAATGATTATTCACCATAGCAATGAATCTTTGGTTCAAAAATTTACAACACAATTTATAGCTTACGGACAAAATAGAATTTTTGTCCCAGATATTTTGATTTCTACAAGATGGAGGTAAATAATACTTTAAACTTAAATTTAAAACTATAATTTTAAACATGAAGCTACTATATTTTGCTAAATCTTTGAATCATGAGCGATATATTGGCTATTAACTAAAAGTGCCACTCTCATTGACATTAAACCAATGACCAAACATTAGCTCGATCTGACATATTTTGTAGCAAATGAAAAACCAATTGAAGCCATAAAACTCTTTCTAACTATTTTATGTTTTAGAAAATTTAAATCCCAAATATATTTCAGAAGCAATATTACTCTTTCAGAGCTTAACACTTTGTAGAAAGAAAATAAATACCAATATATTATACTGTATGTAAATCTACCAGCCTTTACTGACTTTTTATGAATATGAAAATGAGAGATGAAATTAAAAGTGTGAAAATAAATTTCCCCATCCTCCAAACCCAATAAATATAACATGTTTCGAAATGTATCCCATACTTTAATCTGATCAAAATTGTTTCCAAGGCAATAGGTCAGGAAAATGTGAGCTCTTTAATATAAAATCAATCACATGTACATACATATTCAAAATGGGAACTGAAAAGAAAAATAATCAAGCTAAGACAATTACCTCAGTTTTGCTTTATTGGCTATAGTTCTGATACATGCTATATATAGCAAGCCTGAAGGCTAATATGCCCCCATATCTATTGATGTCATATCTTGATTTGGATTTTGAGTGCAAAAAATGAAAAATTCAAATTGAAAATTCAAGTGTTGGAAACAATCAGAAGAAGCTCTAAACAAGACTGCTTGCATGATTTGTGATGATTATTCTAAATTAAAAAATACTGAATAAATAATATCAGCTAGATGATTTGTAAAGTAATTAGATGTTTGCAAATAAAATAATTATAAACGGGTAGAGTGGAGAGTACTGAACAGTCTTCAACACTGAATAGTACTAATCCCTAAATTTTGTTGGAAAAAAAAATATATATATGTTAACCTTTCAACTTTTTCCTCTGATTAGCATTAAATTTTTTTTTGAAGTACTAATAAACAAAGACAGAAGCAATTGCTGTTCTTGATATTATTACCTGTATTATCTTTAAGTTTTACTACTCTGAGATTTTTGTCTAAAAACATGATTTTTCACACAATCTAACAAGTACCCTGCGAGCAGAGTCTCAAAAGAAGACTCTGCTCGCAGGGTACCTAACAAGATAATCTGGTTGAATATTCTCATTTGTTTTGAATTTGCACGGGCCTTAAAAAACAAGGTTCCATAACTTGCTGCGGACTGAGCAAGTGAGTTTAATAAGATGTTTATTATATGGCAAGGCGAGCACAAAAATTAAGGTAGGTGGTCCTAAGTTATGGACCACAAATTAGCCAGTGACAGCGCGTAAATTTACATGTAGTTGCCATAAAATAAAATTGTTTTACAATGTTATGTAAAATATTCCAAAACTAAATTTTAAATTCGCTAAAATTCTAGAACATTTTACACTCACAACCAAGCTATTAACGCTAAGAAAGGCTATTTATAAAGCTTAAATTTATATGGAACATTAAGGTTGTCAAAAACAGCTGAAAGCAGGTTTACAAAATGACAAAAATTTACCCCTCTATTTTTATTTTTGGCACGCACAATCCATCATAAAATTATTATATTTTTTCGCGAAAGTAATTAGCCATTGTACGAGTTGTAGGAAATACATCGCTAGTGTTACAATATCGTAAAAATGATAATACTTTCAACTTACCAATGACTAAAAGAATGAAAAATATCGTCAACGAACTGTGCTGTTCGACTTCTGGTGACTCTACTTTTTCTTCCGGCGGCTCCGTGGAAGGCGGTTTTGTTGGTAAAGGAGTTGTTTTAGTGATGTTTGGCGAAGGGGTAGTCACATTCCTTTTGTTTAATAAAAAATAGCAGCATTTACAACGTAGCAAATTGAGAAATGAATCTCAAATAAATCTTAACAAAAATGATAAATCATTTGCTTACGTCTGTGACGAAGTGTTTGGATGAGCGACCGTAGGCAAAACTGGAGGGACGTTGTTTGCACCGTCTGTAGCCCAACAGCTAACAAATATCACAATACAAAACGCCAATATCCCTTGCCAAGCCTTCTTCATCTTCGAATAAATAATGTTGGGCGTCTTTCACCCAAATAGTAGTCATGAAAGTGTTTTGAATACACCTTTAACATTTCAGTCTCGTCATACCAGGAATATCAACTACTTTAGTCTCGTGACGCATGCGCTTCCCAATCCGGAAATACCACGAATTCGTCTCGAAATATCTTCGGAAAGTATCGAGATTTGTTCGCCTACTCGGGTGGTTAGCGGTTTCTCAGTTTATTGAAGTTACCATAGGAACGGCAGTGGGCGCCATATTGAAACAAGAACATTCTGTCTGATTGTTTGTACTTTTAGTGGAATTATTTCTTAATTGTGTCTACATGCAAAAAGGTATCGTCTTGGTTTCAACGGGATAGAAAATATGGAGACTAAGACACCAAAAGGCATCAACAAATATTCATTTAGATGAACTTTCTTTTAGAAATCGTTAAAGTTTGTGAAGTTGGTAAAAGTTAGTTTACAGAGATACTCTTTATTTACGTTCCTATATATCGCGAAATCTGCCTAAAAATCTTTCACAATGGCTAGTAAATTAATGGAAATGATCGAAAAAAGAACTAAACCTCATACTGGAGAGAATATTGGCAAAGTGAGCTCTCACTGGAAGCTTATTCGGGACTCTGTAGTAAAAGGAACAGGAGAGGACCCAGCAAAAGTGGACAAGAAAGCCTCTCGAATTGTTGGACACGGTGTTCGCAAAGTCTCCAGGATAACATCTGATTATGGCTTTGAAGCTGTTGTCCATAACACTTCTAAATTCCAGTATGCTGGTATCAGTCCTGAAGGTCGAATTACTACGTATTTACAATCAGGAACTCAAAAACACGTTAATAAGTACTTGAATGAGCCTCTTTGTGGGTTAGTCTATGCTACAAAGACCAGGCAATATGTGGGATGGGGTCAAGATGAAAATATACAAGTAAGTCCTTTGTTAGTCCCAAGCTCCATTTATTTTATTAAAATATTTTCATTGAGTGATTCAGGGGGATGCAGAGGGCTACAGCCCCCCTTTTATTCCCCCAGACCTCCTTTGGTTAGTCATAGAGGCTCCTCTAATTCAGAGGTTTTCCCCTTTTTGGGTCTTTCTCCAATTCCTGGACCCCCCATGATTTTAGTATCAGGTTTTCATATTGAGACCAGTTTTCATTCCTTTCAGTATTATCTCTTTCTTTATTTGGTTACTGTTGACAAGATGTGTGCAGATGTTGATATAATTCAAAGAAATCTTATATTCTCAAGGGAGTGACATGGTCCAGTTATTGATTTGAAAAGACTTATGAGGCCCATTTTGAGATTCATACAATCTTCTTCCTTAAACCATTCTGCAAGCATCTAGTTAATAAATCATTAGTACTATTGTAAATTGGTTCCTTCAGTGTGGTCAAGAAATTGGACATAATGTTCCAAAGCAGTTTAATGTGTTGCTATCATAAAATCTATCACACTATGAATTTTCATCCATATTTGGTGTCTGATTGTTAGCATGTGGGAATGTGTACATAGGGCCACCCACTTGACTCATCAGTGTCCTAAGAACTTGAGTCAATCAAAGTTTTTAATGTTTTTTTTAAATTTTTTTTCAGCTTATGTCAGAAAATTTTAAACTCCTTAGCACAACCTCATCATTAAGCAGAATTTGTTGGTAAGATATACAGGTCACTTCCAAGTTTCAGTTTGATAATATAACAGGGACCTTAAGCATCTGGGATGTAGACGTCCAGGACGTTGACTGGAATGTAATAATCTGCACTTGTGTGTAATGTGCATGTCTGAAAGCCGACCGTCGTGAAGCTAAAACCCGTCCTGAACATGAAATTTGCTCCATTCATGTTCTCAAGAAAACAAGAGAAAACTCTTCACAAAGTCCTCGATCTAAATTCAACATCCTGGACGTCTACGTCCCAGATGCTTAAGGTCCCTAATAATGGCAGTTAAGAACAAATGATCAATGAGCCATCATTCTGGGTTTTTTTTGTCTCCCTGATTAGTAAGGCACTTGTGCCGAGCTAGAAGATTAGAGACCTTAATAAAGTGTATCCTTATTATTATTAGTGGTGCTTTTAATGATGCAACTAATGAGATTGTCACTGGAGGAATTGGAAATATAACGGTAAGTTTTTCATTACAAGTTGGTTATTTTTATGGGAAAATCCATTTTATCATCATCATCATTACACTGTCACCATTTTAATATCACTTTCACTTAATTCATAATAATTATCATCATTTTCATTGCCGATTCTTGATTTTATAATTATCTTTATTCCTACACTTTTCAGTGTTGGAGCTTTAGATATGGATCCAAATATTTACTTCAAAGAAAAGCCATCACTGTAAGTGTTGAAAAACTTAGAGCATGTTGAGATGTATCTTTAACTGTATGTTGATTTTGATGGAGAAAAATCTTATAGTTAAAGGAAATGTGATGCAAAAAACTAATGAACTCTTACCTATTGTATCACAAACAAATCCAGAAAGTCTTATCTCCCACTTCCCACAAATCCTCTTGCATGTCATTGGCAATGCGTAAATTTATTTCTTTGTTCATACATGTACCACCTTATAATTAAAAGCATTGAGTCTGTATAAGCTCATTCACTCTCTGGTAATCTTAGGATGGTGTGCCAAAAAATAGTAAGGTATCTCAGATCTGCTTGGAGGAGACTCAGAGTAGGTCTCAAAAGTCTTTTGCTGCATATGACACCAATGTTATTGTCCATACATTGCTGGAAGGAAAGTGTGTAGCACAGTATAAGGATCTACACTCCAGAGAAATAACTGCTTTATTGTTCTTCAATCCCCTTAAGGTAAGGGCAATATTCAACTCTGTTTCTAATTTTTATACAAAAACCACCTATCAGTTAATCACACTATCAGACTATTACATGTACAAATCTTTCATTCTGAGTGGTAAAGGTACAGTAATACAAGCAACAAATTCATGAAATTTGTCACACAACTATGTTGCATAGCAAGTTGCAGAGTGATATTGATGGTACACAACTTGTTGCATAATAAAAATTGATGTTTCAAGTTGTTTCTTGCTTGTTGCAAAAAGTAGAAGCACTCGCAGCTTGCAACAAGTGATGGCGCAGTAGTTAGAGAAAGACAAAAAAAAAAGTAATGTGGTTTTTATTCATGATAGATGAGTTTGCAAAGTCATTCTGAGCTACGTCCTTACTAATATGCTGTAATTAAGTCCTACTGTATTAAATGCTCACACTTTAAATTTCCACACTGTGATAATTATTATGCAATATCTACATTACAGTTAGTAAGTGTTATTTATGTTTTTGTTATTTTGCATTTTTAGTATTTGATAACAGCTGCCAGAGATGGATCCATCAAAGTCTGGAACAACAAAGGCAACATCCAGATCATCTTTATCGGCCACCTCAAGTCTGTCAACACCCTAGCTGTCTATCCATTTGGTCCTTACATCATGTCAGGCTCCAGTGACAATACAATTAGGGTGTGGAGTCTTGACACAGCCGACGAAGTGGACAGAATCCAAACAGACAGTCCTGTGTTAGGGCTGGGTACTATCATTGGGAAGGATGATCTTTATTCTTATACCTATAAAAGTCTTGATCTATGGAAGATAAGCCATGTTCACAGTGTTTATACTACTGTTGGAAGTAAAGTGAAGTCTATGAAACCAACAACACATCCACAGGTGAGTACTGTTAAATAAAAATCGAAGTGGTCATCTTTCTGGTGGTAAAGGGTTTAAGCAAGATGTTATTTGGTCTGCATATATATAGCAGCCTAGGGATTGGAGTAGAAGGGGGGACTGGGAAGAACATGATGGGAAGGATGGATTTCTCCAACATCCCAAACTCCTAGAACACAGGCCACAGAGAATTGTAATTAAATTTTCTTTAAGATTTTGGTGGACCATATTTTTTCCAGTATCCAGTACGGATGGTGTGTACATGCAGTGATGCTACAGTACGTCTCGTATCTCCTGGTTCGGGTGCTTGTGTAACCTCTTTGCTTGTGCCTGGGATGAACACTATCATTGATGTTGTTTGTGCTGCTGCTGAGAGTAAGTTGTAATTGACCATTCTCACTTTATTGCAATGTAAACTTTTGTCTTTTCCTTCTGTCTTTTTCTTTTCTCCTTTTCTTCTCTCCACAGATTGAAGCTCTGACAACTTACAACCTTTTTGCATATTTTCCCACTTAGATCTCCTTTTCACACTTCTTTCAAATGGTACAATCATCAAGGCCTCAACCAAGACTAACCCATGTAAAATATTAGGAGAATGGGACAAGGAAAGCACACAAGGTGAGAGAATTAGTCATTCATTCAAGAATTTGTCCATGTGTTCATGCATGCTATTAATTAATTCATCCACCTAGTCCACACCCATCTAACCAGCAATAACCATTCACCCATCCAGCCAGCCAGCCTGCCATTCCCTCAGTGCATCTGTCCACTTCCCAAATAATCCACCAATCCATTCAGCTATCCATCCATCCATCCATCCATCCAAATTTCCATCCATCACACTACTAAACCTTACAAGAATCTTCAACTAAGGAGGTGGCTATACCAGGAAGAAGAAAATATTAATTTATTGCTTCCATTCATCCAGCCACCCAGCCATTTCCTCAATACATTTGTTCACTTTAAATGACCCAACAATCCATCCAGCTAGCCAGAGATCCTTTTCCCATCCATCCATCCATCCATCCAATCATTTATTCATTCATTCCCATCATTTATCCATGCTAGAGATTTGATGATGGTATCTTACTTACAGTCCTTATAATTATGTTTCTAATTATTTTTTATTATTACTGCAGCTCCTAGTACCTGTGTGTGTTTATGTCTGTATGAGTATGTAGTCGAGGTAAGTGTGCTATAATCATGGAATAATACAAATTATCTCAGTGATTAAAAATATGAAAATAAAAAAACAAGTTTTTCACAGTTCTGTGAAAACCACTCTAATAGCAATTTATAGGTCAACAAAACTTTAGCCAAGTTTTCTGATCTTTGATTGTAGGACAAGCTTCAAAGCGATCAGTGGGGAGATTTAGTCTCATCAACATTAAAGGCCAACAATCGTGCACTGGAGAGTGAGTTCGACACTATGCCAAAAACAAGCACTTACGACAGGACTCTGTTACTGGGAGGCTGTGTGGATGGCACTATTGTAGTCTACGACTGGCAAAACAAGAAGAAACCTGGACATATTTCATTCCAGATTGAGGTTATAAATGCCGTATGCTGTACACCTTACACATATAGATACAACAAGAGTCTAGGTTTTTTAGGGAGTGAGAGTAGGGACTATCCAAATGATGGGGAATGGGGGTGGGGCCAACAGTTGATGGGGTGGGGATTTGGTTATATTTTAAAGACAAGCGCAAGACAGAGCAGAAAAACCTTTTTTGGCCTTTCGTTATAAGGACATCTATCCGTTTTTAAACTCAATATTTTGTAAACGCGCTCTTTTGGGGCCAAAGAACAAAATATCAAATGCAACCAAAATTTAGTGAATGCCGTTTAGAGATATAACGCCTTGTACTTTGGGAGAGGTGATATTTTGATCAGTAGAAAAACTGACATTTTCGTGAATATCTCCAAG
>JAAAQI020169113.1:0-23858 GCA_011800005.2 Stichodactyla mertensii
GCCCCCTCCCTTCCCTCCTCCCTTCCTCCCCCCCTCCCCCCCCCCCCCCCTCCCTCCCCTTCCCTCCCTCCCTCCCTCCCTTCCCTTCCCTCCCTCCCTTCCTTCCTTCCTTCCTTAAGATTAAACAAGGAAAATAAAATACCAAAGATTTTCGTGGCGGGAACCCTTTGCCATCGTGGCTCTAACTGGCTTTCGCTGTTAGCCAATCAAAGGAAACAAAATTCACGCATGTTAACGCTATCTTAAGTGTGGCGAAAAAAGGGTTTCTTTGCTTTTTTTATGCACATTAAAGTTTCCGGTTTATAGGTACTAACTTCGCCTTTGGTTAACTTGCATATTGCTACCGATAGTATAGTCCGCGTAAAATCATGACTAAATTCTTAACTTTTCTTAAGTACTTTATTTATCATATTAGGACCATACCTCCAGACGTGATGTTGAAACATCGTATGGCAGGGCGAAACCATTTACGGGTCAGCTGGAGATTTCGGCTAAGAATCGCTGTCTCTCGCTAAGAACCAGTAGTCCTTTGTCGCTTTGGTCCATGTGGGAGGCGTTAGAAAAGTTTGACATGCGCAAACCATAGTAAATACAGAGCGTGTAGAGCATTCAGTGTCGTCATTCTCAAGTAAAAAGTAGATTTTATATTGCTCAAATACTTGATAAATCAGCGTTTGTGCTGTTAAATCGGAAATCTCTTGTAACACTTTGATATCAGAAGATGTTTTTACTCTAATTATTCAGTCTCAATTTTTGTAGCGGCCGTAAAGGAAATAGTTTTGTTTTTTATCGAATATCTAGTTTTTTTATGTAAAATTGTTTTTGTAACTCAAAAAAGTGTTTTTAACGCTCTTTTGAATAAAATTCATTTTATTTCAAATTTAATGAACTTATTTATTGTATAGTTTCGTAGGCAACACATCTCAAAGATTAAAAATGCTAAGTCGCTTTTTTAGATATTCAATTTAGAAGAAGAAGAAGAAGAAGAAGAAGAAACGCTTCAATGAAAGTTTTTTTTTAGATCAACCAATCCTCTTTTTTTCGTAATTCAAACAAATATTTTACCAATGCTTGTTTTCGTATGATATAAAGGCGAAAAAAATTCTATAGAAATTAATAAAAAACATGTCACAACTGCAGTTTGAAGTCAGCGAATTTGCTTTTTCATACAATTCTCATCGTGTATTTGTTTAAAGTAGAAACCTTTCCAAAATGTAGTGAATCACTGAACAATATAAAAGAACATCCCTTTACTAGAAAACACAAACAGGACAAAAGTTTATAACCTTTTTACTTTTCAATAAGATAGATTTTTGTTCTAAAACAATCAAAAAGGTGCAGAACACATGTTTTCGCTGTTTTGAAAGAGGAAAATAACATGAACTCTTTCTGAATATAACCTGAATTTGTGTTGTAAACTGCTGTGCGAGAATAGTGTTATAGAAGCTTTTGTTGTTAATTTGTCATTCAGTAAAATTCGTTCAAAATTAGCTAGAAATACACTGCACCATTATATATCTTAATTCGCATCAGATCAGCATAGTTTATTGTAAGTTCCTTATTTACAGTTCGTTGTAGCAAGCTAAGTTTTCGTGTTTTGTTCATTGTCTGGGCTCAATCTTCTGACTTTTCGAGAGTTTTTTTTTTTCCCCAACCTCTGTTCTTCCACGGTTACCGAGCAATATCACACGCGCATAGCTTATCAAGATTTTGTTGTTTGCGAAGCAACCAAAGTATATAGCAAACACAGATGCCAAGTTTTGGGAACAGCGATTTCTCAAATGTCCCTTTGTTGGGATTATAATAACACTATAATGTTCTACGAACAGCAATAGAGAACAAAAAACCATGTATTCTATCCTTTGTTTTGGGCTGGAACGATTTCAAAAAATTACATCACTTCTTCATTCTTCCTAACCGCTTGTCATTTTCTTTTAAGGACAAGTTTACCGAGAGATTTCGTTTTCGCTTCTCAAATGTCTGTAAAATCTAATCTTCTTTTAATGCTGTTCGCCTGAGTGAATAAAGAACTATTTGTTGTTCTTAGAATCTCAAGGAAAAATATAATAATAAATGGTTGTGTCTGTTAGTGTACCTGGAGATTAGAGCAACGTCAGGAATTACTGAGTAGTCCAAACCTCCTCTATTTCGAGTTTAATTTAAATTCAATAATAGGTAAGTCCCATTTTGAGAAGCTGGTATAGTTTCCAGGCTTTCATTTATTCAGGAACTTCTCATCATAATCGAACATTAAATTTCCAATACAAGTCTAATTTTGGACTGACGAGGACGAACTTTTTTCCCTTGTACACACATGTTTTTGTTTCGTGACCGACCTTCTTTCTTTAAGATATTCCCCTGGAAGTATCTCTGCCATTTCGCCATTTTTCCGTGGAAACTGCTTATCATTTAGTCGTCATGTGGTTGTGTGAATGCTTGGCAAGATTCACTTGCTTGTCGGCTAAGATTAGGATATGATAGCGGAACTCGTCGGAGTGTTTTGATTTATAGAACCTGCGTGATTTCATCTCTGATAAAGGCATTGATTTGTAAATCTTTTTTTTTCTTCGTGAACTTAATTGTTTCTTTGTATGGAACGCTACCGATGTAATAGGTGAATAAGACGGCGTCTCTATCATGCTTTGCAAGGTTTTATCAAGCTTACATTTTAATACTGAATATAACTTACGGCTGTAAAAAGACTAACACATCTTGAGAGCCTCAAAGAATAAGAAATTGGAAAAAAGGAAATGGAGAGAAAGGAAGTGGAAATGAAAGGAAGAACTCGAAATTGGAAAACAAATTGTAAAAATAAAAGGACAACTGAAGAATGAACTTCCGTGTTCATGGGATTAACGACAAATTTCTTAAAATCTACTCTAAAGGAACAAAAAGGAATTTAAACTCCAAAAACACTTTAAACGCTACACTGACACCGTCTGTAATGCAGTCTCCTGATGTATTTGCACATTTTCTTTAATCATAGACTGAGGAGTTATTTCATTAGTCTTGGACATTTTTAATGCTTAAATAAGTTCGATATTTGAGTTAGTAGTTGGTAGAATCCGTTTGAAGAATTTAGTGGTAAAGAATTTCAGGAATTTAAAGGATTTTCCCTAATGTTCAGGAACATTTGAACTCTTGAGTTTTTCATATTGGAAGATCCCGTTTGCACTGGACTTTTTAGGCGCTGAATTTCCAGTGAGGTTTGAAGCGCTTGGAATTTAATATTAGTAAATCATGCCACAAAAAGACTGCACGCCAAGTAAGCAACGCAGCCAAAATCATAAAAAGCGTGATTCCTTTTGTTATCCCTTGAAAGCTTGTTTGTGTTTCATAAACGCGCAGCAGTTCGTTTCGCAGTAAATTCTAAAGAAACATCAAACGCATCGAGTGGTTTTCACACTTCTATTTTGGTCACGATTTTGACAATAAAACCTCACAAAGAAAGCCCTCGTGTTTGGCTGTGCACATGACTTTACCCTTTCTTCTAAGTGTCTACAAACGACTGAACAGTTTGGACGTCTAGGTAGCTATTTAGTACAGACCCAAGAGATCTCAAACAGCTTGTAGGTTATCAAGCTTTCCAAAACGCCAGATTTCTCACACCTTAGACTCTTTTGATTTGCAAAGCACTTTTAAACGAGGCTGCAGTTGGCATCGGTTCTTGAAATTTCGAGTTGTCCCCTGTTGAAAGATAAAAGAAAAATACACAATCTATAAGTTTTTAAGAGAAAGTAGATTTGCTTGTTTGTCAGGAATCAATACTCAGCCCCCTGTTCACCTTGTTGACTTAAGTAAAGCTTTTGTCTTTCGAAAAAGTTTTAATGCTTCCTTGCTTTCTCAGCTGCTAATTTTGGCCAGCTATGTTGACAAACGCATTTTGAGGCCTCTTTTTGCAAAGTAGAAAGAAATTTAAAGGAAAACAAAGAAATACTTCAGGCTGTAAATTTTCACCGTTGTTTTTTAAGGCCTCGCACTCCTTCGGCATTTTTCTTTTTCTTTTTCTTTTTTTCAAAGCCAAAATAAAAATTAAGACAGAAAAAAAATGGTCCTTCATTCCTTGAAATCTGGGATAACTAATGAGTTTCCTTTTTTATTGCTTTATTAAAGAAAAGTTTTTGTTTTTTGATGATTTCAGAGTTGACCAGAAAGCCCTTTCAGTGCTAAAATACCAAGAATGTGTGACTGGCACGTGTCATTTCCCAAAATCAGATACTGATCTATCTATGAATATTTAAATCTCAAAAAACAAAAGTTCCAAAACCTGACTAGTGGTAGAAAACAGAAAACTCGCGATCTTCGTTGAAGAACCCCGACAACTGGCCTCCCACATTAATGCCAACAAAAAAATAAGGTTAGTAATTCTTTTAAACTTTCCCTTCCGCTGCATTCCTTTTTTAAATACAACCGCAGTATTAATCCGACTCGGATTACCCCTCAAACCCATTTTTTGCGGCTTTACGTGCATAAACATATTGTATTTCACCTTATATCTGGGATGACTGAATTAATGTAATAGTTCTCTTTTTAGCTCTGTATTTTCTTTCCTTTTTATTTACTCTCAACCGCCCTAAACACAGCGTGCATATCAAGTTGTCCTTGAAAGTTTGTTTCCACGCACTTCTGAACGCCATTAGCTCTGTAAACTTGGACCAAAGTGGTTAAGGGCTGTTGAGTCAATCTTCCCTCGCAGTACGCTTGATAGGTCTTTGAAACTCTTCTCTTAAATTTTGACTTTTCTCTGATAAGATTTCAACACTAGTTTGATTTAACACGCTTTGTTGCGATTTGTTTATTCCCTGCCAATCTCTTTACTGTACATACGGTTCAAACTAAGCGGGTCTTTTCTCTGCTAGTCGGTGTTTCCATTAAGATTCTAAGATCGCTTTCAAATCTTCAAACTTCAGACGCGACTAAAATCATAATGGAATTCGCTTAACACTTTTTAATTGATCGAATTCTTTGGCGCCTTTCATTCAAAGGGATAACTCCCAAACCCATGGTTTGTTTGTTGTTTTTTTAAAGAAATGAACCCTGGTTTGCTTTTAGGGTGTTTGACTGGGAAGCTGGGAATTCGAGACGCAAAAATGACTGAAAGACGGCGAGTCGTGAAGATGAGATCCAGGGGGTCTTTGTACCATGAGAATACAATCTGGAATATCTCTACTTTGTAATGTAATTGAGAATTAGAAAAGTCTTCAACATGATATTTAGTGTGAACGGGCTCGGGCTTAATTCACGCCAATGCATTATTAAACAAAAGTAATCTTATGCTTTAACCCAGGAATTACTTACCTTTTTAATCTTTTTTTTTTCACGAATAAAATACAATCTTCCTAAGATTAGAACCCAAACTCAGTTTCTTTATATTTAGTTTGCCTTTTTACTCCATTTTTCGTTTTCTAAATAGCGGTCCTGTTACGTTCTAGTGACGTTCAGTTAACAAAATTTTCACTATACCACTTCTTGACGACTTGGTTTTATCAAGTTTTAAGTTCTTTTCTATTCAATTCTCAATTTTTTAAATTTTTTTCCTTCAGTTTCCAGTTTCTGGTATTTTTAACGATGTTTTTATCAACCACTACATTTGTAGTATTTCTTTCTTTGTCTTTCATTCAAGGCGGTCATTTTATAAAGACAAACACATCTCCCGGGCCGAACTAAGTGACATTGACGTCTGAAATGAGAAAAATCGTTACCACAGTGCTCGCACAAACTTACGTGAATTCAAAATAACAACAGCAAGTTGTAACGAATACGTTTCGACAAGTGTAGAGCCGCCTTTCATAATTTGTCAATTTAATTTACATGCGAAGTGAGTCACTTTGAAATTTGAAACATCAGTCTTCGATAAGAACGGCTATTTTGTTCGCGACACAATTTGTCACCACTTTCTCCGCAAACTTCTCAATCTAGTTCTCAATCTATGGGAGCCTCTTTCAATATCAATTCAATGCGGAGTCTAAAAAGACATTTTTTAGTACTTATATTATCGAAAAAAGGAATCGCTATTGTCGATAGTGGATGACAGAGTTTTAACTTGAAACTTCGCTGTAGCAATGCGATTAAAAAACACTTCTAACTGTTAAAATTAAATAAGATTATTCTTTTACAGAGTGAAGTGTCTTTAAGGTAGCGGTGAGTTAGTGTAGAGTTTAAGTCGTTCCCTGATTTAGAGGTAAATTCATAGCAAGAAACAGAACAGAACTATAGAGGACTTCTCGCATGACATTCGCTCTAACTGACAAAGGATCCCTTCAAAACTAACAGTGCTTTATATCGAATTGAATGGATAGGAAAATTATTCACCAAGAAAATAAAAACATTTGTTTTAACGTTTGGTAAATTTGAGTACTTTGCAATGAAATACCTGGCCTTTTTGGTAATATTTATAATGACAAACAGAACTAAAATCTTCGACAGATTCCTTGGGAAATCTGAAATCAGTTTTCTAGTCGTTTTTCGAACTCTTAAGTAACAGAGAGTAAACCATAGTGGGCATTTTTATACCTTTTTTCCCAGCTATTTCCGAGTCAACCAATGTATTTCGCTCTTTACTTTGTTTCCTCTGTGTAATCTGTTATTTTGGTCACTCCCTTTCCGTTCTGCTCAGAGGCGCTCGTTTGTTTGTATTTTCTAGAATCCTCTACTAAAATTACCGTTCTAATAATCCTTGGTCTGGCTAACGTCTCCCTCAAAACTGATGCTTGCTAAAGAAAATCCTAGCTACAGAATTAAGCTTTTTTAGAGAATTTAAATGTTCTTGCCGCTTCACTTCTTATTTATCACGTGCTTGTGTTAAGACGATCTTGCCAAGCGCGAAGCACTGTATTCTCACTTTGGTCATCTTATTTAACGTTGCAGAAAACGTAGAAAACACTAGAGTTAGATTTAAGACTGTCGAATTTCAAAGACTAGAATAGCCTACTAACCATTTGGTGAGATTTAAATGGAGAACCATTGCTCTTCGTGCCGGCTCCATAAGTGTATCCTCAAGCACGAAAACTAGAACACGTATCACAACGCGTTTCGAGTTCCCTATACTTTTAGTCTTGCTATCTTTAAGCAAACGTGAAAAGCCGTTGATATGAGCCCAGATCTCTTGATTTTAATTTCTAAATCCTCAACTTAACTTCTGTCAAAGCCTCTTACTTTCTGTCATTGAGTGAGACCGTTGTAAATACTCGGGTTTCGTTTAACACTGTGAAAGCATTTCCCTTTTTCTTCCACGTATTTTCGTATGCTTTGTACAGTTTTTCAACTAGAATTCAGACCATTGAAATTCTGCAGCTGGAATAGTGGTTTTTCATTTTAGCATTTTCTTTTTGAAGTATTAGGTATCCTTTCAAGGATGATTATTTGTATGCCAATTTGGTACGTAAGCAGTGTAAGCCTCATTATCGTTCCGGTGTTGTCATTGTCTGAGCTGACGGCCTATCTTCAAGTGCGGTATGCGTTACCACTGAGGCTTTCTCGCATTTTGCAGCGATCGAATTTCAGTAGAACTGCGAAACACGCGTCTGCTTTTTCTCAAACCCTGATCATCAGCTCCTTGTTCTAAGTCGCTCATTTTTACGACTTTTCACTTGCAGCTTAGCCTCACAAGAAGGAAATACTCTCGTACACCTCTCGAGGACTCGATATTTAAAAGGTAAGAGTGGAACACCTGATATTTTCAACATCATATACGCTTAAAAGTCTTGTTCACTTCAGCACCTGCTTCCAACATGTTTTCTAATCGAAGAACAAAATTCAAAATGGTGGCTCCCAAGATTATTCTTGTTGCTCATGAGCTGCCTTATTAAGACCTTCAGTCGATTCCTTTCCCTCAATTATTTGGCCGTTTATTGTGGCGTCGCTTTAATATAAGAAGGCGTATCGGTCTTGATCATGTTGTTGTTTTTCACAAGTACATGTTAAAATTAAATAAACTTCATTTTTCACTTTAAGCTCACCCTCTTGAAAGGAGTTTTATGAAAGAAGTGTCCCTTAAATTTATTTACTCGACTTCAATCAACTTCGCGTAACTGGTTTTTTGTTCGTCAGTTATTTTGTCGTTAGCCTGCTATACTTGTCTAGTCAGTTTGGTCGAGTCCTTTAAGGTTTTTTGATGACACATTCGCCGGTTTTCAGAAAGCTTTTAGTTTTTTGTGACGGGTTAAAAAGGGCTTTTCTTCGCACTTTCGGAGAAGGAAATAGTGGGAAAAGCCTTTCAAGCAAGGAGAAGGAGGTTCTGAATTGAACTGAGCTCTTAGATTTGAAAGACAACTTGAATGAATCTCACCGAGTGCTGTCACGAAAAGCACTTGTCGGCTTGAGGCTGGCGCTACTCCCTTTCGCAGCGAATAACTTTTAAACCCTCGTAGGGTCTTGCAAACGGTTTTCCGTGTAAAAGCGATTGATTCACGTGTGCGTAAATGGCACCGACTGAGAAAGCGAGAGGAAGAGAAAAAACCTTATTATTGGAGTCCAAGGAAGAAAATACTTGTTCAATATCCAAGCGTAATCGATAGCTTTGGTTCCACGTTATCTTTGTGGCCGAATTCGTTTTATGAATTACGAAATGCCAAGTTAAAGTCAGATTCCGAAAAATTTTCTTTTATACAATACCGACACCTCCGCTGAGCTATTACGACAATTTCTTTGTCTTTAAGCACAATAATATTCTGGCCATAAAATATCTCCTCGTAAATGACTTTTCAAAAATTTTAATTCCTTAAATCCCTAGTTTGCTACAAAAATAATGTTTGTAGTTAAGCGGGCCGCTGCATCTTCTTTGAGGTAGTGTCGGCCGACAGCAAACAGAATAAAGATTTCTTTTTAAACAACATTAGGGCATAAAAATATATACTCCTCCCTTTAATAAGATTTGTTTACATGACTTTAACTGATATTTAACTCGCTTTGAACTTGCGTACGACATTAAAAGCTATACTCGAAGAAAGCCATGCTTCTCAGCTGAAGTTTGTCCTTTTTTAGTTCTTCGTCGCTTTTCTTCTCTTTTTCTTCTTTGTTTACACAGAAAAATCTCGAAAATCGCCTTAGTAATCATAGTTTTATAGTTCTAACAGTTAATATAACTTTCCTGACCAAATAAAGAAGACTACACGCTTTATACATTGGATGTTTTTTGGGGAATGAATGTATACTTTCCGAAGTTAGCTAGAAATCTTGTAGTGACTCCCCTTCATGGATGTTAGTGCTGTATTTTGATCAGCCTCTATTATTGTTAAAGCACTTAACAGAGTGTTCAGTTATTGAACTTCATAAAATACTGTTTTATTTGGTGATCTAATGTCAGTAATGCTTCTGCTTAATCCAGTTCAAACAGCGAAAAGGGAATTTTGTTTCGTGTCTAATTAGTTTCGTTTCTTCAGAACCTATAACTTCAGTTCAAGGCAGCTAGTGTTTAGGTTCTTTCGACCTTTTAATCCACGAATTCTCCTCAGTGTAATGCTGTAATTCAAAATCTAAAGTGCTTTTTGAAAACTTTAAAGGCTTAAGATACCAAAACTTTGTGTAGGTAGGTAGTATAACTGGGAGTCTTCGTCGGCGTTTATATTTGATGTTGAATAATTTTTCATAGCTGTGTAACAAGACACGTTCAAGTATGTAGATGGCAAGGAGCCTCTATTTCTCCCTCTCTTTTCATCTCTTAATCTTTTTCTTTTCATTTCTCTTTTTATGGGACAAGACATCAAACAAAAGCACTATTTTCACCGTTTTTATTAGAAGTTTCCTTTAAGGAAGAACAGAAATAATGAAGTCAGTAATGCAAATAACTGTAGTACTTACATCTTGATAAAATTAAAACCTTCTAGACAAACACTGCTCTAACTTGTTCTGGTTATGCGAAGCAATAAATTAGTATTAAAAAATAATGTTTGCGATGTATTTTGAAGAAGGTTTTCGTGTTCGCGACCAAACAGACAGAACCAGGATCTGAGTTCAGGCCTTCTTACAATAGAATGTTTATGATACCGGCTATTTAAAACGTTTATCGCACAGTCAGGACTCATCGAATTTTGCCAAGCAAGATGCCAAATAAACGACATACCTCCTTGTAGAACATTTGTTTTTTTTTAGTTATGGCTGTGCTTTTTGTCACTAGACGAAGACCTTTTTTAGTTGAATGCTGATTGTACTTCCAATAGAAGAACATATGTGTGGGATCATTTGCTCAAGCTTTAGATATACAAATGAATTAATCTCCTTTGAGGGCCATAAAAAGTTGTAAGTAAATCAGAACATAATTGGCATTGAATTATACTAATGTTCAAACGCGAACTCAAGAAATTGGTTCAAAATTAAAGCGGTATCTTCGTGTTTCGATTTTGACACAATGTTTAAGAATTGCTTTCTAATTTTCGAACTTATTTTAGTTCATAAAAACCTGAGTAAAATTTTACACGGGGTACATGACATGCAGTTGAACTTTGTGTCCATTTTCTGCATAATTGTGCGCTGGCTTGAAAAGACATTTTGGAAAGTAGTTATTTCAGCGGTTTAAGTTCTAAAACCACGTGACAAAGTAAGCCATAAATCTCAAGCATAATTTGCATAAATACCCTTGACGTCGTAACGTGTAGTGTAGATTTCAGTGTAGAAAATTTTCAGTAGTCTTAAGATATCGTTTCCGTTTTTAGCGTTTTACGAACACGTGACTAAGTAGACTTTGGACCTCGAAAAATTTGCATATAAAATACTTATGACATCACAGTTAGGATAGTAGCTAGTATGACTCGTAAACGATTTTTATTGGCTCAAAAAGAAGTGAGAGTGAGAGTTTTTCTTTTTTCTCTAAAGACTAAAAACTGAACCCTGGATTATAAGATAGCAGTAAAAAATCCAACCATTTTTAAGCTAGGCAGGAGTAAATTTAGGAAAAACAGCAACAAAATGAGAAAGATTACCTATAACAAACCTGAAAAAATTTCGTAGACTAATTTTATTTGCTAATCAAATAATTAATTAATTGAAATTAATGGATTGTTCAATTAATTTTGTACAGGGAAATTGAATGTATAAAAAAATTGCACCAAAATGACTTAATATATTGTCAATTAATTAATTAATAATTAATTGATTTATCAATTAATCTCATAATTCCTTGGTCATCTTTATTAGTATGAACTGTGGAGTTAGTAAAACTAATTAATTGATTACTGGAATTGTTAACTATTCAGTTATAACTAGTTTTAAATCATTACTTGATTTATAAGCACAATCAAATCATCTTAGTATTTCTATTTCTTATCGTATGTATATTTAAATTTCACTCTTGTTGCTGTTGTTACTGCTGCTGTTGCTGTTGTTGCTAGTGCTGTTTTTGTTGTAGTTGCTGCTGCTGTTGTTAGTTCCTGTTGTTGTTAGTATTGTTGTTGCTGTTGTACCATGATATTCTTAGCTCCGCCAAGATCTGTCCAGATTTTCTACTAACCTTATGCACATGCGTAGTAGCTAATCCTTTTTTAATTTCAAGTAATAACCATATAACAGATGTCTTTGAGTAATAGTTTGTATTCATGCTGTTATTACCAGACTTATAACTTCAATAAAGTACTTTCATAATGGATGTCCTTGTGAATGGCACTATAACAGGCAGTCAGGTATTCCGTCAACCTCACGAAAGCCTAAGAAAACTAAATAGAAATAAAAACAAAACAAAAAAGAATTGAAATACTGAGAAATAATTGAATTCGAAGAAAAAATGGACAGTTATCTCGGTATAGACATCGAAACGTTGTTCCGTTTGTTACAAAAATTGTTTAAAAGAAGAAGCAAACAAGAAAGGGAGCTGAAAACCTGAAATATTGATGGGAATAAAATTAAAGAGATTCGATTGCCCTAAAGTTTAAAAAAGTTATTTGAACTTAAATTCTGTGCCAGCCAAGCAAAAATATAGTATAGAATGTTTTTGTTTCCAAATTTTTACCCTAAGTGCTTCGCCAAATTCGAGCAAAACCGGCTCAAAAAGTCGAAACTTCTTAGGTTTTTTAATGTTAACGCTTCCTCACCATTCCTGAAGACAATTTTAGGTCTTTTAACTATTTTTCCGGTTATATCCCATCGTCGTTCATTCGTTTCTTATTAATGTTTGCCGATGTAATGCAGAATTAAATTACCTTATATAGAGAATAATATTTTTTCTTTTGCTTTTTTACATACGTTGTTAGTCGACAGAACTTTGATCTAATTTATTTTATTTAACCAGCGCTCAAAAAGTTTTAAATAGTTTTAAAATACTTTACTTTTTCTAGCTTCATTCTTCATAAAAGAACATATACACTACCAAACGTCGAAAAGTTCCTTTTCTTTTAATTACTACTTTAGAACTCAAGAAACGTGAATTAACACGAAAGGTTCTGACATTCCCACTACTCCTTAAGCAAACAAGCAGCAGTTCTTAGAAGATCAGTCAACATAGCCACATAAAGCGCTTTCTTTATTGGCTTTTTACCTCGTAATCCTTAGCTACACTCACTTCTTAATTCCATTGCGACTGGCTCGCATGTGTTTCGATGTTTTCTGTCAACCAACACAATAGATCGATAAAATTTACAGTTTATTCAGTTGCGTCCTCGATGCGCCGAAATGAAAGCTGAAACCTCAGGGTTTTTTCACAACTGTTTATCAGTTGCCGTTGAACTGAAATACTCAGATGAATTTTGAGCTTTCGCCGGAAAGTTTGCGACGAGAAACGAGTTGATGATTTTACCTTCGAAAATAAGAAATCTATGAGCTCTTGTGGGCGCGTGAAAATAAAGTTTCCCCCTTAAAAGTGGCGCTTCTCCTTGCGTGTACTTTTTGGGTGCATCTGTCGATCTGTTATTAGCGAAGTTTATTTAGCGTCGCTATGTGAAGTGATTGGAACTACGGCGGCTAACGGGCAGTGCAATAACCTGCTTTGATATTCAAACATGGTACTAGTTTAAGTTCAGTCTCTCATACAAATTTGAATATGTGAAGAAACTTAGGCTCGAAAAGCTGCCTTCCAAATCTGATCACTGGGATTTTTTTAATTATTAAAAGTTACACTATTATTTATTTATGACTAGGTTCAAGAAGAAGCTATCTATTGTTTCCTGGATTTAAAAGATAAAATGCGTAATTCTTGAAACAGAATGTTATAATTATCGAAAAAAAAATAAATTGTAACGAGAAATAAAATCTTGTAATTCGTAGTAATGATGAGTGAAGTTAACTGAATATCAGCGATTTGAGAAGTTCTTTTTTTATTTATTTTGTAGGGGGAAAAAAGGATAAATGAATGACTGAAAAACGTTCAAATTTTCCCATAGAAGTGTGCGGGCTTGTTGCTCAAATAGAAAGGAAGGATCTTACTTGCACTATTTTTTTTCTTCTTTTTTTTTTAATAATTAATTCATGTGTCATCATGTCCCCCCACTATTGGCAACATAGAAATCACCTCGGAGTAAAGAAAAACGAAACTTTATCAAAACTTTAATTAGTAATTTTATAAAAGAACAAAACATTCTTAATTGTCGCTTTGGAATCGTCATTAAGCCTTATAAAAGATCTAAACTTCGAATCCAGTTTGACAGCGGACAATACCCTCTGTTCGATTCTTTTCGGTTTTTCTGTTTAACTCGAGGCAAGACTGCCGCTTCAAAGATCAAATTCGATTCTTCACGACACTAGTAGTTGAACCACTCAAATTCATGGCTCAATATCTGACTCTTTCCATTCACGCTTAAGTTGTCTTTGATAACTCATGTTTTAAAAAAGACCATGAAATCACATTTAGGCTATTAAGCAAAATAAAAGCAGCGACTTACCTAAGAGATATGGACTCAGACCTTGATTTCATTTACAAAGTATAGTAAAATAAAACATATCTTTGAGAAGAGCAAATTCTTAATTGTATCTCAAACGTTTAATTCATTAAGCTTCGAATTTTCCAAAGATAAAAAGATATTACGTTTAGATATCAGAGTATAAAAAATGAGTATTCTTTGATAAAGAATTTTTAACGATTTAATTTAAAAAGTGACTTTTAATCTAATTTATTTCATGTAGTTATTTGTTTGAAAGGGTTAAGAGAAAGAATTAATCTCGTTTAAATGAATTTTCTATATCGAGAAACAGAGCAGTTAAAAAATAGAAGTGACTTCTACACTTTTTGTAGACTTACCTTATCCAAGGCCTTTGATGACGTAAAAACTGAATTTAAAATCGTAAAGATTTCGCTATACTTGACCTTCTGGGACAAAGAAAACACGTGAAAAAAGTTATCTCCCTAAGGTGCTTATTTTCCTAGTTCGTGTTCCATGATCGTGTGATCTTGATAGCCTCTTTAAGATTACGGTTATCTTATCTTCCAACCCCAATTAATCCCATAAAGCCATGTCTCGACTTCTCTTTCGAAGTGCACGGTGCACGTTATAAATGTACGTTTTTCTCTGGTTAAGCCGCCTTTTACTACGTGCAATTTTGTTTGGCTTTTGTAGAGTTAAGTGGTCTACTTAAGAAGTGACAGAAACACAAATGAGGTTACTGATTGTACTCTAAGGCTTTTAATATAATGTAAAAGAAAGTTCCGAAGCTCCCCATTATGTGGCATTTTAGTGGCGAATGGAAGCCCTTGGTTCGTCATGCCTCTTTGTTGCTATGACCTTTGAGCTATTCTTCGATTCTACTTTTAATTTTTTTAGCAAATACGACAACAACGATAGCAGCAACAAACTCTCCCTAGCTTTCCTTTGAGGTGAAATGCCTGCCATTCGAAACTAGAAGTGATTTTTTAAACCTCAGTCACTGAGCGTCCATCGCCTGACTGTAGTGACGTACACAGTAAACACATATTTTGTCACCTTGCTTTTGTTTTTCGACTCGTTAGACACTTTTAAAAGATGGGTAAAGTTGACCGAAACATTTAAGCTTTCTAAACTGTGGATGGTTTAATATGGTCGTAATAGGGAGGTGATGTTACACCTTATGCTGTGGAGTTACAAAGGCACCTCTTAAGATTATCTATGAAATCTGGTCGTAGTGGTCGTAATAAGAAAGTACCGTAGATTATGAATTAATGCACTTCACCAACATGATGTAATCTAGAAAGAACAAGATATTGATAAAACTAAGTCTAAAGAACTGAGGTTTCCTTTGGAATTTTGCTAGAGAGATCCTGGAATCGTATACAACCCTTTTTGTGTTCGGTGAAGTCAGGGAAACGTCAGGGCATTCTATTTTGCCGGGGGAGTCATCTTTCGAGTAGATAATGGGTCGCAATATAAAGTTGTCGGGTGAATATTATGACAGAGTGTACCACATATGGGGTTCATTTTGGGGTCTCGTGATAGGCAATAGCCCGTGGTGTTCGCATTTTTAATCGATACAAAAAGGACAGAGCAGAAAAAACTTTTTATTTCTTTCGTTTTAAGCACATCTATCCGTATTTAAGCTCACATGATATTTTGTACACACGCTCTTTTGGGGCCAAAGAACAAAATATCAAATGTGACCAAAATTTGGTGAATACGATTTTGAGATATAATGCCTTGTACTTTGGGAGAGGTGATATTTTGATCAGCAGAAAAACTGACATTTTCGTGAATATCTCCAAGTAGCTTTGCTCTAGTTCGACAGGATTTTGTCACAAGTTTTGAGCAACAGTGAAACAAATTAAACGCTTATAGTTTTGGCATATCACTTCCAGTTAAGTTAAAAAAATCGTGAAAGTAGCGTCCTTGTCGTTTTTCTGCTCTGCCTACAAAAAGAGAGTAAATGGCTGCAGAGTTACTTAACTGGCATACAAAGTATCAGAGACGCTGTTGGGTAACAGTGGGTGGCAGCATTGAAAACGTTGTTGATCGCATACGAAGAGACCAAGAGTTAGTAAAGGCTTCTCAGGTAAAGTAACCTGGCATAAATATCAAAGACGCTGGTGGGTAATAGAGGGTGGCCGTTTTAAAAAATATGCTGTAACCCGATACATTCAACACCAGAAATTGATGGACGCTACGTGGTGGTCGTATTAAGGAGGTGTGGTGTAAGCTGATATAGAAAGCATAATTTGATGGACATACGGGTGGTCGTATTAAGAAGGTGCATTTAAACTACAAGGTGGTCGTGCTACGAAGGTCGTTATAAAAACACCAGGGTCTGTGTGGTCGTAGTAAGTAGGTGAGATGTAATCCATATAACTACCAGCCAACAAATTGATGCACACAGGTGGTCGTATTAAAAAGGTGCTTGCAATCTGATATAGAAACATTAAAATTTGATGCCCATTAGGTGGTCGTATTCTACAGGTGTAATCGATAAAACCAACGGCCAGTAAATTGATAGATGCATAGGGTGGTCGTAATATAAAGTCGTATCCAGCGTTGATATACGATTCGCTCCAAAGATATTTCGCTACAACAATATCAATTTAGCATGGAAGGTGTTCTTAGTTTCATTGTTGAAGCCAAACCGTTTTTCTCATTGCCAAACTTTATTAGAAACAAGCAAGTTTTGGTTTTCGTTTGAGCGCTGGTCAGATGCACTGGCGATGTTTCTGTGTGTGCGTCTTTTCGTTTTCTTAAAATAAAATCCTTGAATTATACCAAAAAAAAAAAAAAAAAAAAAGGAAAAGAAAAGAAATACTGGACTATGCGTTTTATTGACAGTATTTTTATTTACAGTTTGTTGTTTTTAGTTATCGGTAAATTCGCTGAAAATGAAAAGAAACCAAGCCTAATTGAAGCAAGCCAAGCTTGATGTTTAAAAGAAAAGAGAAAAAGGCTGTCACTGAGTTAGTTGAAGTTACTTAATGGCAATATTGTTTTAATTCATCGTACTCAGTCCAAGTATATAGGCTAATGATTTTGTTTCTGTATATTTTTACTCCGCGAGCAACGAAGAAAAAAATAACAAAATCATTTCTAGTATTTTTATATTCGTATTTTATTTTTGTCCGCGTTATCCAACCAAACATTGCGTTTTAAAAGGTTGTCCAGCCCACTACCATCCGATATACATCAATAAAATTATTATAATTGATGTATTCTATATAGATTACTCCTTAAATAAAAGTTTCTTATCAGGCAATATCAGTAGCTAAAACTAATATAGAATTTTATTGAGTTTTATTGCTTCACTAAGTCGTTTTATCTTTGGGTAAGCCATTAGAGCAGCGCTTTATAAGTTTAAAAGTCATTCTACGCCATAATTGACAACTTCATTCTTATTTATGCTTGGATTCAGCATCTTTGCTGGTCTTTTAATGAAATTTAGGCATCCAGAAGACTTTTCTTCACTGGCTTTTCTTCGCCTTGGGGTCTGGGATTGAGGAGCTTTTGCTGTGATTCAGTAGAAGTCGATTAGCGGACATCTTCAGACGCGATTTTGGATTCGTAATCTCCACTTCAAATATGCATTTGGACCATTGAACTAAAGTGTTCGGCTCGAACCCAAAGAAAGCTTATTCTAATTGAGTCAGAAAAACCTACCTTTGAAGATTGCCGAAGAAGACCTCGCCTATGAAATAAGGTAGGTTAGGAACTATCTGTTATTCCAATTTTTGTTTACCTTCAAATTCATTTTGGATTTTAGAAAGGGCTTATACACTTTCGATGTTTCACTTTAGTAATGTGTTCTTCAAGTATGGCCCACATAGCGATGGTAAACTAAATATTTAAGATATATTTTCACTTTGAAACCCTTGGCTCTTTAAGTTAATGAAAAAAATAACTTTTCTGTACATGAAGTCAGTAGAGAATCTGTTGTCCGAGAGGAGAATACATTTCACGGTCCAGACCGTATTTCCTCGAAAGATACATTAAGTTAGTTATGATATCACGAATAAAATATTTGGAGGCACTTGTTTAACTATTGTAGCTCTCTATTGCTTTAAAAGAAAAAGAAAGAAAGAAGGAAAGAAGAAGAAGGAAAGAAAGAAAGAAAGAAAAAAGAAAGAAAGCAGAATAGAAAGACAAACATCCGTCAATTTTCTTGAAGTAGTCCTCGAAACGTTCATTTCAGTGATGTTCTCAATTTCAGTGGAATATCTTGTGGCTTCCCAACCTTGTGTTTACTGTGTGTGTTTTCCCTGTCATTTCATTGTCCATTTTCCACTCCATTCACTTTTCCTTCTCGTCTCACTATCCCATTCTCAGAAATCAGAAATCAGAAATCATCGTAGCGGGGGAAGGCAAGTGATACTGAGCTCAACCAAGAATATTCTGTCTCTATCACATCTTGCTCAGACGCTTCGCAACAGATGTCTTTTCGGTTAATTTTCTGGGGGCAACTCAGCTGTTCTTGACGAATATAGGCTAAATTATATATAAAGTATAAGGCGGACTTTGTCTTATTAATCAATCTGTCCACAACGATTCGGGTGGAATTGTGCTTCATCACCACCTGCAAGGCCGGCCGGTTTAATTTCCAACAGGCAAGGTTTGTATTATAATTCCTTATGCGTTTGAATGTCAAAACAAATATATCCTTTAAAGCTTCCCGGGAGATGCTGACTTCATAGTGGGATGCATTTGGGACGCTAGTTTCCTGTATCGCTAATGGCCCTGCTCTTGTTTTCCCGACTGTTGATCAATACTCCACAAACAGTGAAAGTTAGCTTATCTATCCATCAAATAGTCATTCTCTGGGATAGAGATGAGTGCTCAAACCACGAACTTCCGATAGCTCTTCAACTCACTAATAGCTGTTTGCTTTGCTTTGGCTGATTAGAAAAACCGCAAACCAAGATTTGGCCTTTTTACTAATTTCTTAATCTCTCTTTTAAACTAGTCTTTCTTCTCTTTGCTATTCTTTTTCGTTTCTTTTTCTTTTCAACGTAGTATCGATTTTTCTCTTCAGCTTTCATTTTTCCCATGCTGTCTTTTCTGTTTACTCGTTTGCTCTTATTTCCTTTTACCTCTCGTTATCATTCTCACACGTTCTGAGCTCGACTTTCGTTTACTTAAGTAAGACGATCGAGGTTCGAGCTCGGATTTTTTCGAGATTACAACAGCTGAGGGGCAGATCTTTGTCAATTAGTATGTGTATGTCAATCCGACTAGAATGATCATAAAGAACAAACGTACTATTCTTGAACTTTGAAGTCTTCAGCTTTGTTTTTTTTTTCTGATAGAGCAGTCAGAAAATTCCCCGTATTCTTAGGATTTTGCATGCATTGCTGTCATTTTGACTACCTTACAATGAGTCTACTGGATAGCACATCAGTGGATTTAATCTAAATCGACTTAAATCATTCCAGACTTTTTTTTACCGATATCAATGATCTTTAAAGATTACACTAAAATAATTATGATAGGGCTATATCAAGTAGAATCTCAATTGAAAACCAAGTATTTTTTATTATAACTGGATTTTAAAATGATCAAATAAAATAACTGTCTTAAGTAATCTATAAGATTCAATGAATTCAATAATATCTGTTTAAAATCATACGAGTCTTTGTCTTTCCATATTAGCATTCTTACTTTTTCTTTTTTGTGTGTATTATTGATTATTTTGTGTTTTCTATAATTGAATTTTTCAAAGAGAGAGAGTTTAATGATGCATAGTTTTCTGATGTTATATTTTCACTAGTTTCTCCTTTTCGAAAATATATATTTTTTTCAAGTATTCTCATTTTTTCCCCAAGTGAATTTAAATGCTTTGTCCCAAGGTTGAACCTAAAAGATTTCATCTATAGCTCTACCTTTTTTGTTTTATATGATTTTTTTTCTTTTGGCTTAGACCATTTAGCTCTTGAACCACACAGATTTACTGAATAGCGTGTTTCTTCTTCTTGATACTATTCCCTCTTCTGAAAGACTAATTCAGATTCATCATTTTATTCAGTTTCAGTAATTGCCGGCCTGTTTCATAAGTTAATATCTCTTTTTTTATCAAGTTTCTGTTGTTTTTCAACTTGCTTTCGAAGAACTACCCCGCTTTCTTTTGTCTTTTGTAGAACTCATAAACTAAATTTTCAATTTGATTAAGGCAAATTGAATTTAAACGTTAAAGCACCATGAAATTCGTAATGTAAATCTTCAGAAGTCCACGAATCGATTCCGTTGATGACCGTGAAATTTGGCTGTAATACTTGTTGTTGTACTCTAGTGGTGGCCTTGAATCTCTCTTGTCGATAGACATTTCGAATCCTAGTCTAAACGGAAAGCCGAGTTCGTGTAAATAAAAAACTCTTTTATTTCAACACAAAGAACTTGAAGAGGAACTCAAAAATGGTCACTCAACCTGCTGTAAAATGAAGAATACATAACAGAATGTGTACAAGCAAGGCGCTTTCTCTGAAAAAAATACCGAACAAAAGGAACCTCTGTTCGAGTCCAAAACATCACGTCGGCTTTTTTAAATTAAATTCAAACTTTCATAATAATGATACTTCTTGTTTTACTAACTGAGAAAGAAATTGCGCTCGATAGTTAAGTGAGGACAGCATACTGTGTTAATTGGCGCCGAATCTTTCATTGTTGATCGAACAAACAAATGGAAAACTCAACTTATGCATGTTTATAAACCTCTTGTCATGCTGAGAAGAGTCTACAGTGGGCTGTGGAATTGGTTCCGAGTTGTTTTAGCGCCCTATCTGCTCATACTGCCACTGGCGTCTTGTCGAATTAAAGCAGAAATCACGAAATAAACGTCCATTGTATTTGCTCGCTTGTTCATTTTGTTTATTTTTGGCCCGACTAGGACATATTTTATACGAACCGTTTAATTAGACCCTGGGGGGGTTAACCAACTTGACATCTGAGCAAGAGTGTTCAGTCGCAGAAAGAAACTGGTTTATTTTTCTTGGGAGTTTGTTGTATGAGGCCGGTTCCATTCCATGTCCGGCTTTTAGCAGTTTCATTCAAAGTAAACAAGGACAGTTTTATTGTTTGTTTGCGTGCTTAACTGAATAAAACCCAAGGAAAGAAGAAGACGCAGGTTTATTTCCTGAGAAGGGTTGCCAGGGAGAGCTTCAATCTTTATCTCACCATGCCCTACCGCCTACCAGGATTGTTGACATTCCCATTGTGAAAGATGGATGCCTTTTAAGGGACATAAGTTGGCGCCACGGCCTTACTACGCAGGTGCAAGAGGCTAAGGAAATTGCACGATATAAAATAGTTTATATTCTATGAGTCCTTTCCCATTGACAGCCATTCTAAAAAGAAAACTGTACTTAGCGACCATCTTTTTGCCTTCAAAAACTCAAATCAACAAGCAAGAAGGTTTAGGATAATCTTGTAAGTAGATGATGAATGTCCGAGGTACTGTATTCTTTTCAATCTTTCTTTTCGTCTGTTGAATCAGTGTTTAATGCGTCAGATTTGTGATATTTTCAAAGGGAATTCATCTTAGGGGGAAAAAAAAGGAATCATAATTCACAAATACCATTGTAAAGTAAGTGAAAGTTAGTGATCATTCATCGTCAGCATAGAATAACCTCGCCGGTTGTTATATGTATATTGTTGTCTAAATCATTACCGGCATGTTAAAGTGGAAGGGCTCGCTGTCCACGCCTTTAAAACAAATCTCTTAAAATGTGTGTTTTATTTTGCGATAATTTCTGCCTGGTTTTGTTTCGTTTACGTTTCCCAAGCGATTTATTTCCCTCGTCTTTTATTTATCTTTGATTTTTTTTTGCACTTAACTTGGTATGGGAAGCAACATTAAGCTTGTAATTACCGTACAAATGCAAACAGAAGTTGGTTTTTTGAATTTTTCTTCCCGTTATTTTTCATTTTCATTAATTAATTCATTTCTTCGTCGCGAAAGATTCATTTGTTTCTAATCCTTGGGGAAATTCCTTATTGTATCTAGTTTTTAGTGACCCCGGATTCATTTGATATATTTGGATATCAAGTTTCTCGAAGAACGATAAAGTTACCAATGTGTTTGTGGGTGACACATAATCCACACGGAAACTGCTTGTGGCCAGACCACATTGATTCATAATGTCTCATATTTGGGCTTCCTAGAGATGGTTTAGAGTTTTTCCAAGATTATCATGACAGTTTTATTGAAGCTTTAATAACTTCAGCCATTATGGTTTCCAAAAGTATGCTATCAAAAAAGCTGTTTCTTGCTTTTTTGTCGTTCCAAATTCCAGCTTTCCATTGAGTGATATTTTCTCCAAGATTTGTCCAAAGTGTTTTAGAGCGATTTTCGTATGAGTTGGACACTTAATGCCGTAACACTGAAATGGCTTCCCATTTTTTCGTGTAAATTATCCAATCACATCACGTAGTTACAGCTACAGTAAAGTACGGTACTGCTACAGGGACAGCTACAAATTTGCCGTAGTATTTCCCACTCCACGAAATCCGCTCTAAAATATCTTAGGTCTTTGCCATATCCTGTTATCTTTTGGGCCAAATCCCAGCTCTTTTAAACGCCAGTCTTTGGTAGTTTTAAATCTACATCTCTCTAAAATGTCTATAATACCTTACGTTTTTGTTCAACCTTCTAACTATTTTTTGAACTCACGTATAATTGCCTTTGTCGTTGAGGATTAAGTCGGAAAAGCACCTTAATCAACGGGAGCAGATCAGTCTTCAGAACGCCTAACCAATGGCGGAATTTCATGTTTAGATAGAGCATCAAAGATGGCTCATCTTTGCTTATCATGGATGTTCTGAATCCATTACACTGTTTTACAACTCGTTGGCTAAGCTGGATCTCTAAGCTTCATCTCCGTTCTCCCGGATGAAGTTCTAGATAACCTTCGGTAAAGCTGATAACTATCGCCAGCAAAAGAAGTAATAAAAAAAGGTCTTAATGCCTTTGCTTGGATCGTATTGGGCCGCTTGATTAGTAAGAAAGATTCTATGTTTTAAACTCTAGAAATGCCTCCAGAATAAAGACATTTTTTGTGACAAAATCAGCATGAACAGTTGAATGAATTTCAATCGCAATTATTTCTTCGTTTGGTTAGAGCTATTTGTCCTGGCTCTCGAGAAAGTTGTCCGTTTTAAAGTGCTTTCTCTAAACGGAAGGGCTGTCTGGGTGCCGACAGTCAAAACATCAATTAATATGGCTGCTTTTTTCTGTGCGATTCCAGCTTTTCAGCGAGAGTTTCTTATCGAACGAGCACGAACAATGGACGCTGGTTTGACGTTACATTAAAGATAGTCGTCTTTTTTCTGATTTCGCTTTAAAAAACGAGTCAATACAAAGGAAAAGAAACGACAGTGTATGAGCAAAGTTTTTTCTAAAATTTTAAAAGTGGCAGAGAAAATGAAATAGAATGAGAATTTAAGGGAAAAGTTGAAAGAAAAAATGCTCGAATTTTTACCGTAACTCCGATACGTTACGTCTCAGTGGACAACATTTTTTTACTTTCATTATTTGATTACCTTCTTTTTTTAAAAAAACAAAAAAACTCTCTTTTTAACTGGTTTACAAGTGAAATTAAAGCTTGGAAATAGTAACAGAAGGGCAGAAGGAAAAATAAACGATTTGTTTTATGTAATTCGATACCTCGTAAGGGATTTTGACAACTGTCTCTTCATGTTTTATAGGTTCATTTTTCATGTTTTGCTCCTGGTGTTTCGGTTGGCTGTCATTTGCTAGGTCTCTCCACTTCCTCTGAGCCATTAAAAGTAATTACATGCCCCCTTTATATCAAGTTTTAATTTTCAATTGATGAAAATTATTTAAAGCCAAGATCACGAAATATTAAAGCGGTTTTCGTATGAGTGGGAAACGACACGGCTAATTTAGCCGTACCGTAGCCGTATCGTACTTTACCGTAGCCGTAACTACACATTGTGATTGGATGATTCACATGAAAACAACGGAAACCCTTCATTTAGTGTTACTGCATACCGTACCGTGTACGTGCTGTAAGTCAGTACCGTACGTTTCCCACTCATACGATAACCATT
>JAAAQI020169224.1:0-41534 GCA_011800005.2 Stichodactyla mertensii
ACGCTCGGGCCGCAAATGACACTACGCAGGCGCAAATAAACAATATGCCCGACAAAAGTCATTTTATTGTCCTATTAGCCACTTACAAGTTATCAAAAATGATGTAGGAAGGCTAGGCTTCAAGGGAAATCACAGTGTGTGGACTGAAACGATCGACTTTTCTGCCGTCACTGTTCTCTTACTTGATTGCAGTTTACTCGTAAAAACATACTTTTAAGCAACAAGAAGTCAAAGAAATGTCAGTGATTTTGAGCCACCAAGCATGATTCTGCGTGAAGCCTTGCCCCCATGCATCATTTGAGAACTTGGAAGTGTGTCGTTCTAATTCTACATTCATGAGCTGAGATTGCAATAATGGGAATGACTGCAGAACATTTGGACAAGAAGAATATGCCATGTAAACTACTAACAATACCTTTTATTCTTACATCCATTCATAAAAACAATTCTAAAATGGTGACAAGTATTTGCTGTTTATCACAAATTAAACTTAGATTTAAGAAAATTAAGTATCCTATATCTTGAAATAAAACTAAAATTACTATCAAAGTTAAAGAAAAACTCGATATAAAATAAAAGTTGTGGGGAGACAGTTGCTTAAAGGTACAATGTGAATGATATCAAATACAGTATGTGATAGCAGACATTAAGGGCAAAACAGGGTAAACAAGACATTAAAACAGTGCCCTTGGGTTTACAAGGTTATCAAATTATCCATGGTAGGAGAAATTTTGAATTTGGTTAGGTGCATGTCACGTGTCTATTGTTAAAGGTGCAGTTGCTTAGCCTAATGGTTGCCTTGACAACATAAAAATGTATTTATGTATGATGCATGCAATAAAACTATTAAATGCTTCCTATAGGCCTTGGTCTACCCCAGTGAATTGTTAAAATTAAAACGAATATTTCGTTGTTCAATCAATTAAAAACAATTAATGCAGCCAATAAGCTGCAAAGAAAAACATTTCAGTAACTCCATAAAAACAGAAAGTTAGATTTCAGTGCAAAAATGCAAACAAAAACCTGAAGTAATAATAATGCAAGTGGGTTAATAAACCCTGCTTCTTGCTACTCAGTCTACTCAGAACACTAGCTATAAGTTTTAAAGGCAACATGCTAATATCTGGTTAAGTGGGCTTGGCATAATCTCATCCTATCTAGTTATTGTTGTCAAAATATCAATTTCAGTTCCTACAGCTTCTTATAGCACACAAACACACCAATAGCTTAGGTACTAGGTGAATTTTAGCTCCCTACCCTACCCTGGACAGTCTGCTTCAATTAAAATAAGGGTACTGTGACCTATCAACCCTACCCTAGATGGCCAGGATTTGCATTAAAATTCCATGAAATTGGGCTGTCAGTTTTAGACAAAACTGGCTGTCCAGTTTCTTTGACACTCTGTAGGCCAGCCAACACTGCACCCAGCCCCCCTGAGTAAAGTAGTAGGATCTGAAATATCTGCTGCTTAACCACTGAAGGTTGTTTTACGCATCGTCAAGGTTTTTGGCTGCTTGCACTTCAGCTGAATGTCTAGTATTTAATTTTCCAGGACATGTAAACCCTTTTCCTTTGGATCTTCTCTTAGACATCTCAAATTCAAGTCCATCCATCTAAAACAGGAGAACAAAAAATGTTTGAATTTAAATTCCTAAATGATATTTGTCTTTGTATCTGTTGCTGCCAGGACTGATCTGTCACTTTTTTTTTTTAGAAGGTGTATGAAGTGCATAGCTACAAATCCTGTGAAAGGTTGAAGCCTTAGTAGTATAATACCCCTTGACCAGCCTCGAGTTCTTTTTTGTTCAGCCTTAAACTCGAATGTGCATATAATATCTACAATGGCAAAACCTGAAGCACTTGTATTATTCATTTAAATTTGGGCTCCACACCTTAACATGGACTGCTGGTAAAACTACAGAATATATTACACACTACTGAGGCTAACACTGAGTAAAAGAACTTGAAATGGGAGTGTTGGATATCAGGGAATGGGCCATTTGAGCTCTCAAAAATGATGCACGAGGGGAAGGTTTCATATGGAATTACTCTTGGCGGCATGATAAGACTGACTTGTTCTCTTGTCTCTTCTCTCTCAATTGTTCATGATTCAGTTATAAAAATTAAGCAACAGAAAAGTCAAAGAAATGTCAGTCATTTCACACATCAAGTGTCAATCATTTTGCACCAAGCCTCACCTTCATGCACCATTTTTGACAACTTGGAAGTGGCCTATTGCCCACAAAACCTGCTGCTTTCCCATTTCTCAAACTATTTTTTCTAGAGCAATTTTTGCCTAGTGTTACTTGTCCAATTCTATAATTCCCTGGCTTTCTGCAAGCCATTGAAACTGTATGGTCTTGCAGCTCAAGTTCCTGGCAAAGAAACATGACTAAGTACTGGAGCTAGCAAGACCTTGAAAGACAGTGTAATAGCAGGCAGATACAAAGACAAGAACAGAAAAATGTACCAATCAGTACAAATGTTAACTTGTCCTAAAATGTTACATCCAAGAGTCAGGAGAGTGTATACCAAAACAGACAATGTGTCAAAAGATCATGTGATCAATGTTCATGTCATTTGCATGCCAATATGAATTGCAGGATCTTTCTACCAAGAATGATTGTCAATCAAAATGAGATTCTTTCAGCCTTGATATAGGCTTTAATTTTAGAAATGTTCAGGTGTGTGTCATGAATAGACCTTTCCCAAATTTGCTTGGATCAAGAAACAATAGTTTGAAGTTGAGAACCAATTTTAGTCTCGACTTGGAACCATTGTTTTGTGCTCATCCAAATGAATTTGGGAAAGGTCTCTTGGACCACAGCAATAAGTGACCACATGACCCTTTGGTACATATTGTCTATGAAACTGTAAACCCCCTGTTACATATCAAAACTTGTCTTAATGCCACTGCACGTTTCAGGTAACAGGGCCTTAACTCTCCACTTGTGTCACATTTGACAACCATTTTACAGACTTTATATGAATTATTCAATTTAATAACATTTAGCTGCATTGCCATAGATTGAATACACAGCAGTACTCTACATTTTTGGCTGCCTTTTTCAAAAAAAATCAGTAAACTTTTTACTGCATAGCAAGAAATTTAGAATGTGTTTAGCAATTTAGTATGTTATTATAGCCCAGGAAAAACTTTTAAACAAAATTAAGGTTAATGAATAGATAATACTCCAGTTACGATTTCTGTTGCTGTGTTAGCCTCGTTTTTGTGTAGAATATTTACATGCCTCAGTGAAGCTCTGTGACATTTCTAAGTGTTTGTATTGTTGAAGCTGTGCATTCTTTACTTTGTTGGTATTTGTGAACATTTTAACACTGAACAACAGAGAACTCGAAACAAGAGTATTCTGAGGTGTTCATCTTCACAGCCTTAAAATATAATAGAATACTGCTCAAAAAAATATTAAATTCAGGTTTAATATCCCAGTATGTGTAGGCGAAATATTTACTAATGAGAATATTATATATAAAAGATGTATTAGGTAAGTTTCGTGGTTTAAGATGTGTTATTTTGTTGTTATTTCAATATCTCATGCAAAGAATTGAAGAGTTGAAAACTAAGAATTAAAGCGATGATAAAAAGAAAGAAAAGACTTGAGTTACTGTGTTATAAAAAGAGCTGTTTTAGGAATTAAGGATCCTAATGGATTCTAAATTAGAAGTGATTGCACCAACAGAGTAAAGCAGAATTATACACCAACATTATTTCTAGGCTTGTGATTAGTAAAAGGTTAAATTTTTTGATTCCATTACTAAATTAGTGGTATAAGCTTTAGGTCATGTAAAACTGAGAAAATTCAGCACAAGAAAAAGTAGGAAAAATAAAGGAAAGACACTCACAAAATATGATTTGGCATTCAATATGTGAAGGCTTATGCTGGGAATTAAAAAAAGTGCATCTTATTAGTTATTTTAATTTCTTTCCAGTTTATATCTGATGTTTATATGCACGCTTTATGTGGAAATTATGCAAATGCATTTGTTTGAGGATAAGGATGCAAATTTTGCTAAATATTTGTTTTTTATTAAGATAAACTTTTTCCAGCATTTGAGAAACTAGATTATGATTTTAACAGTTTGATGCCTATCACTGGTGATTATTCTTCACCCTTTTTGTAAGCCAGTTTAAAATCCCTCAAAAAAGGTAATGTTGTAAATATTTAAGAAATGCCCAAAATGAAAAATCAAAATTCACATTGATTATAATTCTTTAAAAAAATCCAGGCAAAATTTTGATTACAAGCAGCTGAAAATTTATAGTTTAGTTATTTATTAATGTGCCTGTTTGATATTATTTCATTACTTGGGTTTTAGTTATTTTTATCCAAAATTTATGCAAATAAAATACCAAGCTATAAAATTTGAACAAAACAAAATGAATGAATAGAAACCTGTTCTAAATGAGTGAGCTAGGAATGGCTTCGTTTTTCAGCTTGCAGCGTGCTCAACCTAGAAGCAATGACGACAAACAACATGAAATCAACTAATCATTATGGTAATTAAGCTTTGCATTATTGTACACACAATGATAAGACAACATGTACATCTTTGTGCATCTATTGTCCAATGACTTTATAAGGAAAGGAAAATGCATGATAATTATAATGCCATAGACATAGAAGAGGTGTTCAAAATGAGAGTTGTGTATGCCAGCTACACTCAAGCTACACCAGTGAGATTAAAAAAAAGCTTGTTGTTTCAACGAGATTCAATAACCCTGGAACATCCAAAAAGGATTTAGAACTTTATGTGCACCAAAATTAAGGTAAGACATCCATAAAAGTAAATATTGCGATATTTTTGAGATTAAGACTCTAAAAAGATCCTCAAGTTCAAGTACTCCTTGTAAGTCTTGTCCAAACATAATTCGTGCATCAATGTTAACTCAGGAGGGAGGATACAGTGATACAGTGCATTTATATTGTCAGAATTGTCTTTTCTAAACATCAGGGTGGAAAGGTCTTAAAACTCACCTCATCTACTATTTCTGTGGCATCATTAACCTAAGAATAACGAGTAACAATGAAAGTTAACAGTCCACGTATGATAAAAATAACTTGATGTAGAAGTTGACATTTTGCAATATACTTACTTTGTCATCACCATTTTGTATCTGAAGATTTTCAATTCCTTCAATAGCTTCGACTGTCTCCCCTTCCGAAGTGACAACGTGATGTGAGGTTGTCTGCTTGATGACACGAGTGCTCGTAACCACACGCTTTGTAGTGATTACTGACCTGGAGTTCTCAGTCTCAGAGACAGTTTGTTCCTCTGAGTGAAGAGAATCCTCTTGTTTCATACCCTTTTCTTCTGAAGTGGATGTTTGATGATGGAAGGTTTCCTGTGTTGATGATTCTACTTTTTGTTCTGTGGTTACACTTGTTCCTTCTTCACCAGACTGTATGGCCACTTGCATTTCACTTTCATCTGGTTTTTCAGGTTCTTCCATTTCTTCTGGTTTTGATTCTGTTGCAACTTCTTCTGCTTCTTCTATCTTTTCTTCTTTCTTCTCTTCCACTTCTTCAGCTGCAGCAACAGCAGTGGCAGTGATTGCAGCTGTGGTGGCAGCAGCCTTTTTCTCTGCCTTCCTTTTCTTCTTTTCGGCTTTCTTTGCTTTCTTCTCCTCATCCTTTTCATCATCAGATGATGATGAGGATGAAGATGAGGATGAGGATGAGGAAGAATCTTTTCTCTCTCTCTTCTCACCCTCTCCCTCAGCTACTTCAATGGTAACTTCTTCAGGTGGTCTCATGCCCTCAGCAAGTTCAAGAACACACTCAGGTTTAAGTCTGAAACAAACAATTTAGATTATTTTCACAATTACTAGAAACAAAGTAAATAATAAATGAACTTACAGGTCACTAGCAGTTAGGGAGAATCTCTGTAACTCTGAAGGAGATCTGAGATAAAATCCTTGTCCAGTTGATGTGAAGACTAATGACTGGATGGCAATTTTGTCCTCTTTCTTCATACAGGATACCTTGAGCTGCAGTTTAAGGTGAGGTACAGAGTACACGCTGAGATCTCCTTGGTTACTCAGACAAGCCAAGCAATGGTACACCATGCCTGAATCATCATTCTTGCTGTGTGCATTAATGATGCCAATCTTGCGGACACGTGATCCATCAACAGCTGTGAGTTTCTCCTTATGGCGGGCTTTAAGGTGTGGAAGACTGAACACCTTGAATTGTTCTTCAGAGCAGATTACAAGGGAATGTTGTCCACTTGCTTCAGCACCTGAATATCAAAAATAGGATGTAAAAATTATAATCAATATTTGATCTTTCTTCTGGATGTTTTGAGTTTTGTTCCCTGATGGACTAAACAATGGAATTTGATTAAACTTTAATGCCAAAGAAGATTGAAGATTTAATGCTAAACATTGAAATTTCTGTATCTTGAATGGCTTTTTTCTTTTTGTGCCGACATGGGTTGGCAGTCCTTTCTTAATGAAAATGTTTAAGTCATAGTTCTTTGAGCTTTCTACAACCATGGCAAAAACAACAAGAATGACAAGAATAATGACAACAACAACAACATCAACTACAGCAACAGCAGCAGCAAAATCAACTTTAAAATTGGGGGCTAACCTTTGTCATCTTCATCTGCCAAGTCTCCTAGCAATGGCAGACCTTCCTTATCAACAACAAAGATTGCAACAACTGGTGCTTTGTGTCGCAGTTTGATTTCCTTGCCCATTTCAGCCTTCAATCCTTCCTCCTTGTTGTCCTCTCCTGGTAATGTAATGCTGTATACAAAGATCTGACCAGAATTTGTGCCAACCCACATGGATGGGCTGTGATGGACACCTGCAAGACAGATAGACGAAGTTCTTTTTGTAAGTGGTTTGCAAACACACTACATATCAGCCTAGATTTCTCTATTAGCATTACTACTTTTAAAAGAATCAAAATATACTACAGAACCCACCAAACCATGGTATTGTTGGAAAAATTTGCATGTTGCTGCCCACAAACATCTAGTGTTGCTAGTTAGACTAGATGTAAAGAAGGGAAGCAGAAAATATGGGTTTAAAATTGAATCTAAATCGAATGTATAGGCAGAAAGGATAAAGAAAAGTGGACGAAATTATTCTTAGATTAGTCTACTATGAGAGGAATAGGTTTTGGAAATTTGTAAGAAAAATCAAAGAGAAGTGCCACTTTCCCATCAACAGTTTTAGACAGTATTTGGAAACACATTCCTTTGTGTTTGTAGGCAGCACCATCATACAAATTTTCCTGATGATTACACAGTACAGTGGATTCCGAAATAGCTATTCTTTGATGAGTCTTCTATTTGGAAATTTGAAAAATAAGAGAATTGCCACTTTCCCATTAAGGAAAGTGTGTTTAAGGGTGGAGTTGCAGACATTTGTGGGTGGGCACACAAATTTTTCCAACGAAACGATGGTTCGTCGGGTTCCATAGTATATCAAAAATAACATGAAAAATAGTTTTTGCTCAAAGAGAAGTGTTGCATTACAATTCCTGTACTGATTTCAGAAATCATTAGAGTATTTTAGAACAACTTCGATAAAACTTATGACATGCAAAACAAATTTATTGCTGTTGCTGTCTGGCCTTACCATCCTTCAAGAAAGTGTCAACCAAATAGATACAGCGAACCATGCTCAAGACAGTCTCATCAACACGGTTTTCATGAACAAGCCGCTGCACTGGAGGAGCAGTCTCAGGTGATGCTGGTGCAGCTCCAGCCTCTCCTTCACCTTCCTTCTTTGGTGTCTCTTCAGTCTTTTTGGTCTTTTTGCTTCTTCTGAGACGGCGGAATGAATCTCTGATTGACTTCTTAAGTGACTTCTTTCTTGCAATTGGTTCTCCTGTGCTGGATAGTTCTGTTGAGTAAAAACAAAGCAACATTTAGACTTTTTTGCATCACATTGAGGGATCACAACAATTTTGACTACAGTGCACCTGCCAAAGTCCAATGCACTATATAGCCTGGCTTTTTGAACAATCTAGTACAGTCAATCTTAAGGAAAAATTTTTAAATCTTTGTAGAGGTACTTTGACAATGATTGAGCCAACCAAATGCAGTGTGAAGCAAAACTAAGATAATTAGGCCATTTGTATTATGGTGTAATTTACTACTAAGACCAGAATGGAGTGGCTTCTATTGCCAGGCACATTTTACCAATTGTCTATTTATTCCCAGGAGAGTAGAGAAATCTGAATAACAAAGCATTGACAAAGCAGTCTGGTCTTGGTAGTAAAATGATGCCATGCAAATGTCCTAGTACACATTCAATGTCTGTGGCCTGCCTGTTTAATATCCAGCTTTTTTCCCTTACCTTCTTCAGAAACAGTACACTTGGTGGTAACAACCTTCTTGTTCTCCATGTCTACAAGACCGAACCCATGACAGGTACCTGCAGCTAATGCATGCCATGCAGAGTTGTGTGCAAGGGCAGTGATTGGTGCCGCAGGGATAAACTGGAGTGTCTGTTTTGGCTGGAAGCCACGAGGCACTGTGATCTGTCCTTCTTTAAGAGAAAGTGGTCCATGTCCTTTCCATTGCAGCTTTTCTTTGTCCTCAACTAGATCAACTTCTGTAGTCTAGGTTTAAAAAGACATTTATTATAATACATTTCAATAACAATGAGTCAACTTTGTTTGCTGTTATTCAGTTTTTAAAGAACCCTGCAGCTCTTATTAATTCTAAAATCAAATTTAAATAACCTACTTCCAAGATATGCTTCACTTGTCATGCACAAAGGTTTCAATGTGAGGCTTTGTGCACAATGCTCAGTGATCCATGATGGAGAAAAGAACAAATTTAATTTAGCACAAAGCTGTGTACTGAAACCTTTGTGTGTGACAAAGCATATCTCGAAGTGGGTTATCTAGACTTGCTAATTTAAAATTGGAGAAAAACTAGAGAACTCAGAAAAAATAAACTGAAAGCAAAGGAGAGGACTGCTGAAGAATTTCACTGGCATATTATGAAGGCAGAATTTGAATGAAATTGAATCCAGATTGGCAAATATTTGCAGTGCAAGCCAATCATGCTCCTGTTGTTTTAAGTCTTATAATTTCATTCAATTTCCAATTTTTCATTTCTACAATTGACATTGATTTGGATATATGATCTTAATTAACATAAAATTTGGCCAATTTCACTTAAATTGTCTCCTAGAATTATTCATGGTTTGAGAAACTAGATCAAACACTTGAAACAGTGTTTCATCATCTATCCAAACACCAACAAATGGGTTAAAAATCTTGGCTGCACCTTGTTTTCTTCAACTCACTTACTAGTTATCAGTTGAAAATCTTTCCCATGTTTGATACATTAAAAACAAAGTATCAAATGTAATTTTTATGACCAAGACAAAAATAAAAACTAACTTTACCTGGACTTCAACACTGTTCTCGTCATCACTAATACTGTACTCCACAACCTGGCCACCATTTCCAGCAACAACAAGTGTCTTGCTAGTGGTACACAGAAGGAGTCTCTGGACAGCAAAGCGTGGATCATCTGTGAAAGGGTCGTAATTTCCAACCTTCTTAAATGGAGGCCATCCCTCCTCTTCAACCTCTTGAGGTCCATTGTCATGGCCTTCGTGATCACTGACGAATAGCTTGGAGGTATGTAGGGTGTACAAGATGTGCATGTCAGCTTGCGAAACATCCCAGAATCTCACTGAGCCATCTTCATGACTGAAAAAGATTAATCATCTAAATTTACCACTAAAAATGGTGTTTTGTGATTGATTTGAATAAGAATCATTGTGATAACAATTTCACATACTCTGATTGGCCAATTTATGTTCCATAACTTATGGTACAGACTACCAACCTTTTTTCATGTTTGCCATGTAATAAACATCTTAATAAACCCTGGCTTGCTCAGTCCATATGTAAGTTATGGAACCCTGTTTTTTCTCCCTCTTTCATGGCCTGTGCACTATGACTTTGGGCAATAAGGCAGTAGAAAATTGGTCCATAACTTACAATATGGTCCTCTTGCTTGGTTAATAAAAGGTATACATCACTATTCATGTGAATAACACTTAACTCAATAATTCCTTAGGGTATGATTGTCCATTCAAACTACACAATAAAAAAAGTTAGCTTACCCAGTAATCAACAAGTCTTTTTCATCAGTGCTATCCAGAAGGGACTTTCCTCCAGTCACCGGCCATTCCTGTAAAAAGATCATTTATTGAAACATTATCTACATGTGCAACATTCCACTTGTAATAAATACTACACTTAAATAAAGTGTCAAGGCCTGATTAATGGTGAATTATTGCAACCCAAATTGTACATTTTTGCACAAAATATTGAGCACCTATGAATTGGTGGAAATCTGTACATAATCTGTTGCTATACAATGGCCATACTGCAGGTCAGCTTATTAACTCATGCAACAAAATTGCTAGTAAACAGGTCTTTATACCTCTCCAGTGAACTCTGACTTTGTCTGTTCCTTTCCAGCAGCAGAAATCTGATCCCACAATTCACTGGAACATCCATGACAGTGGAAGGAAGTAGTGATAGGTGAGGAGTGAAGGCAGATAAGGTAAGGCTGAAGGAATGTGGGGTACCTGGAATTATAAACAATGGGACATTAACATTACATTTTGTGATAATTCCTATTAACCAAATTAAAAACTCACCCTTGCTCCTTTGTCTTCAGGTCTATCACCACAAATTCTTGCTCACACAAAACAGCAAGACATGCAGGTTCTGTGAATTAGACAAGACAATGTTAATAAATAATTCATTGCTAGTGTCAGAAACAATCTTAGTAACTACACATACATTGAAACTATGGATTTGCTGGCAAAGAGATTTGAAAAGGGAAATACTGTAACAACTACATAATCTTTTCTGCTTCAGCATGTTTCCCATATTAGAGCACTGTTTTTCATTTAATTAATGACAATGAGAAATTTACATGAGGTTCAAAATGGGAAAAAATCCAAAAAATTAAAAAATGAGCTTAAAGAATTGCATCCTAAAATCACAAAGCAAACACTACTTGAATATGGAGCAAACAATGATTGTAGTTTATGTTATTTGGTTTGGAGAACACTTCTTGCCTGTGCAAATAAGGGATTCTTTTGGAAAATTGCTTTTTAGGACAGAAGGAGCAGGGATGAAAGAGTAGTTTGAAAGCAGTCTTATTCTAGCAGTTTTATGTCCTTTTTAGAACATGAACACCTTTAACCATAAGTGGACAATATCCAGTAGATCCTGAGATGACATTGAAATGCAAGCCAAGGTCAAGGCAAAAGATAAGGAGATTTTACGAGATTTATTGATTTTAAGATTAAAATAATCTATTTAAATCTCCATAACTAATCTACCTTTTCCCTTTCTGCAAGCACTTTAGAATGAGTTGACAGGCATTAACAAGGTTTTAGGGGTATGGGAATAAATATAGCTTCAATTATTATTAATATAATATTATATTAATAATAATAATAATAATTATCATTATCATTAATGTGAAAGGTCTCTTGCCCAGCTGAAATGGATTGAGATTACAGGTGACTTACTGTCGTTTTCAGGGTTTGAAATGACTAGGAAATCAACAACTCTGGATGAGAAATCAAACACAACTTGTGTTGTGGATCCTTGCATGAGTGACACAGTGTTCTTATCCCCATAGCTTGCTCTCGGCATTCCACCAGCAAACAATATGTTATTATCATGCCATTCTACTTTTGTGATGGCTTTGCAGGGAAAGGGTCCAAATGGTGTGGAGGTCTCTTCGGTTTTGATAGCTTCATCTCCAACGTTCCAGATGCTTTGGCTTCCATCAGCATGAGAGCTAATGAACTTGTCACCACTCTGATCCCAGCTTATGCTCTCAAGGTCAATTGAATTGGGGAATGTATGCTGTACATTACAAGACTCATGATTCCACAATACAATCAGACCTTTCCTGTATCCAATGAGAATCTAGAATGAACAAAGAATTTTCACTTGAGATTCCTTTCTTGAGTAGGTATGAGAATGGTGTAAAATCATCTTTATTTTAACCTTCAAGGGTAAAAAAGATAATTTACTAATTTCAAAATATGATAGATTGTGAATATACAAAAGTAATTTTCATAAGCAATAAATTGACCACTTTCCATACATTGGTTCACTGGTCAAACAAAGTATTCAGTCAAAGCTGCAAGGTGATTTCAAAGGATGATTCAAATTTGTACCTCTCAGCTTCAATGGAATGTTTTGTGTTTGACCAGTGAACTGATATATGGAAAGTGGTCAATATGGTACTCATGAAAACATTCTTGAACAATGATTCCATTTTTCCTTTTCTTTTCTAACATCTGTTTATTTAACTACTAGCTATCCTATTTCATTCCATGGCTGAAAAACAATTATCTACCAGCTGTATTCCCTCCTACATGTAAAGGAATGACTGGTAATAATATATTCATATACTTTCTTTGTGCTCAGCCTTTTATATGCTAACCTGTCACATTTCAACAAGAAGCTGTTTGGTTTTACCAAACAAGGCATGTTCTCTCTTTTGGCAGCAAAAAGCCCATGCATAAATGTATGTCAAAAGTGATTATACTTTTGCATGTTGAGCTGTAATACAATTGTGTCGTAAAGGACATTACATCATGGTTTATGATGTGTTTAACATCTGTCACTTCCATACCCTCTCAGTTTGTTTGTTACATTTGCTCTGAAATTGTTCAAAAATAACTATTTCCTGTATATTAAAGGACAATAAAGATAAGGTATGACCAATTCCAAAGTTGATTTTATCACTACATAAAGCAACACTGAAACATAAGCTTATGAAATTAAGAACATAAATTAATGAATAAATTAGAATTCTAAGATTCTAAGCAGCTTATGGGATACTAAGATAAATTACTCATAATTCCTGTGATTATAAGCATTTGATGTTTTTGTAAGGATGAAGAAATCTTTCTTTTTAGCTCATGTTAAGTCTTGGATCTGTATTAACAGTATTGGATCTGTATTAACAGTATTAATAAGCTTTGGGTAGATCATATGAATGCCATAAAATTTCTACATGTAAAATGAAATCATTGCTGACAACTGAGGTAGTTAAGATCAAATATGAAGAATTTTAAGGAATCCTCCAAGCAACAGGCAGGAGGAAGGCAAAGAATCAAACAAAACTATATTAGGTTCCAATAGAATGTGGCTACTAATGACCTTTAGCTTCTTTACATCCTACTACCAACTACTCCATGATTAGCAGTGTCAATAAATAATTTAAACTGGCAGTAAACTTGAAATCCATCCCACTACGTAACATTTCATTTGTTAATACAGCCTCTTATTTTTCAGAGAGACCCCCACTTCAAGAATTTGAGAAACCTTTGGAAAGACTAATATGAAGAAGAGAGACCCTGAAACTTCATTAATCAGATATTTCTAGAATTGTTAACTTATTGTTACCTTTTTGGAGTCTTCTGGATGTTCTTGGATTGCTTCAACAGATCCAGCATTTGTTTTATTCTCTTCCTCAACACTGTAAAAAAAAAAGATTTTTCTTTCAAATTATTCAGAAATTATAAGCAACAGGAATAGAAACAAAACTGATGTCATGCTACAACAATATGAATTACTTTGATCACAACATTTTACATGATTCAAAATTATCTAAAACCATCAGCAAAATCAATTTTAATGACAATTAAATCCAACTCTTAATCAAGATTTCCTCTCTTCCCTATTTTGGAGGGCCATTTTGAAAATCTAAGTATTTAATACAAAGGTGTTTTTTCTCTGTAGATGACTTGCTGTTTGCATATACTATGTACATGGTTGACATTGTTTACTTGTGTCATGTTCTGACTGGTAATAAATTTTGTCCAGCTGATTAAATCAAACTACTTGTAACCAGTATTGTGATAAGAATTTTTTCATGGCAAAGTGGTTGCCATGGCATTCCAAAAAAAAACATGGAAAGTGAGTGTCAAATCTGCCAAAAGTTTTTTGTAGTATTTTGTTCAACCAGAAATGTAATTTTTATAGGCTTAATAAAATTGCAGATTTATAACATGCCATTTTAACAATGAGCTTCAAAATCCTAACAATTACTAATCTGTAATCAATGATCACATTTTCCTTTTACATCAATATGCTCAACCTGTTAATGGTGAGTAAGGGCACAGACCATCATTCATGAAAGGTGGCCCCCTTTACTGTTAGTCACTATAAAAAAGTATATATTTATTCTGACATGACAACATGACTAAAGGTGTCAGCTGAAAATGCTGAAAGACTTGTCTGAATGTTTTCATATCTACCCTTTGTATTTCCATGGCAACTTATTAAGTCAAATGCTTGGCTATGATTGGATGAATTTCTTAAGATCAAATTTTTTGGCAGTAACAGTTTCAGCCCAGTGCTAAAAAATGTCTGACCTGTTATTGGATATGATGCCAAGAAAAGTGACAAATGTTATCTGTTGATCATGACTGGCCCAATTATTGTGATGGTAACTTTCAGGACAAGACATTTAAGTCATGGAATAAGACTTTGAATGTACATGGGACTACCAATGTCAACAAAGTGGATTTTCAGGACTGAAAAACATGTCACGGTCAAGCAATTGAATCATCTGTAACTCTGCTTACAAACTTCAACATTTTAGGCTACATTCCTTTTTGCATATTTAACAGCATCATTTTACTTATTAACAAATGCAGAAGGAAAGAGAAAATGGAAGTTTAGGGTCATTTAGACCTGCACTTTTGTCATACAAGACTCACCAAATGTCATGCCGAAACAGCTCACGTCAGTTTCTTCTATGGAGAATTTGGTCCATTTACCCTTTTGGTACTGGACTTTGAATTTATATTTTCTATTTGCCATCTTATGATTCTCACATGTTTCAACCTACTGCAAAGGAATGCCGACTAAGTGATAATTTGTGGGTGGAGTGATAGAAGTTTAGGGGTGTGGCCATGACATTTTGTCATAAAAACCCATTTTGGTGACATCTGTAATTTATTGAGCTTTAAAATGCAATACTCATCTCTTTGTTTTCTGGTTTGCTAATTTTTACTATAGTGTTATAGCTACCTTTTCACAACTGAGCTTAGCACTTTGGAACATCAGAGGCACTCAAACCTTATAAATATTGGGTACTCTGAGTACATACCTTTGCATGACAACATCCTGGTAGATGACATAGTCTTGGAGTTCAAAAGAATTGATATCAAGCAAGTAGATGTTACCACCCTCTGTACCAAGCAGCAATCGATTTGTTTTCATGGACAGGCAACATACTGAGATTTTCTTGAGTCTATAAATCAATCAATCAATTAGATATATTGGTGCTTGTAGAGTATATAAATTGCACAAATGCAATTATGCAATTATGGCAATGAAAGGAAATACTAATGTGTAATGAACCACTGAACAAGTGCCAAGTTTCTGCATCTGAAGTGTTAAATTCCTCAACATTGCAGTCAATGTTGAAGCTTTCACAAACAAAACACAGGATACTGATTTACAAATTTACAAAAGGGTTACTTCCTTAAATCTAATCAAATTTTGAGAAAGATTTTCAGAAAAAATTATGAACAGGAACAAAAATGTAAGCACACCATTAAATAAGCTAAAATTTATAGAAAATTCTCAACCTGGATATTTGAATAGCACATGAAGTAATGACAACCTTGTCTGACCTATGCTCCTTGACTTGGTAGATTTTAAGTTTGCTTATTTTTGATCTTTGTTTCAGTTCTTTTCCACATTTATGGAATAAAACAAACAGACCTTACTAATCATGATTTGACAACTACATCAAATGAAGGATCTGACACAATGAATTTGATAAATTCATAAATTTAGCACATTTCATTAAAAGGAACCATTACACAGTAAAAGAAAACCTCTTAAAAATATCAGTTCTGGCTTTTAGGAAATGCAATTTGGATGATGATATTTTGATCATTTATTTCAATTTAATTATTAACTTCAAATTAATCTAGTATATGATAATATAGTCATCAACAAACAATCTGACCATGCACACATATGCTAGTATCACTTTTAACATCAATGTCTACACACTTACATTCTATTAAACTTTAATAACTTTTATCATTTTGAAAAATTATTCAGATGATAACAAGGTTACAGCCTAAGTATATACAACTGCCAAAAAATTCAAGCTGTTAAAAGAAGCTAATTTAAATAAGTGAGAATAAGAAAAATAAAAGAATTCAATAAATGAAAGATAACTCTTACCTTCCCTCCAAAGTGCATGTTTTGACTTCTTCAAGGACGGATTTTCCTTCTTTTTTGTTGACTTCCCAAAGGTGAATACTGTTTTGCTCTCCATCATCGCACACACTAATTATTCTTCCCTAAGGAATAAATTTGGGAATTTTAATAAACATTTCTTTTTTTTTAAAACTCTGTCCATTACTCAACTTTTAAATAATTATTCTCTATTGTATAGTTTAACATGAAAAATGACCAGCACATTTTTAAGTTATTCAGAAATAATTGGTCTAAATAGCATGAAGTTAGTAATAACTTTTAGAAAAACTATGAAACTATTAATAGACATGTTTTGGCAAGACCACCACCATCAGTAAGAAGAGCTAATGTGTTATAGCTGTATGAATAGTAAAGAATAGTAATTACAATAGATTAAATAACAATCATGAACAAAGGGAGTGTAGAAAACAAAAGAGAAAGCAATGACAATGGACTAAAAATAAGTACTAATTAAGAAGAAAGTTTGAGATTGACATGAAATATTTATTGATCAAGTTGATTTAAGGAGGGCTTTTGCCATAGAATGTGAATGGCCTCTTTTCTCCTAGTTGTCACCTTACTTGCTCTAGCAAGTCTTTTGCTATCTTAGATCAGGCCTCAACTAATTATTAATTAAAGATAAAAGAGGCCATTCACATACTATGGGAAAAGCCCTCCTTCAATTAACTATTTCATGTCAATCTCAAACTTTCTTTATAATTAGCACTTATTTTTAGTCCATTGTCATTGCTTTCTCTTTTGTTTTCTACACTCCGTTTCTTCATGATTGTAATTTAATCTATATTAATTACTATTCTTCACTATTCATACAGCTTTACACATTAGCTTTGTTACTGAGGATGGTGCTGGTCTTGCCAAAACATGTCCATTAAAAGTTTCATAATATTTCAGAAATAATTCTGTTTAAAAATATTCAGAGTTTTGCAGTTTCCCCACACCAGCTCAAACAATTTAGCAATTCAATAAATATGTCAGGTAATGCAGGAAATTCAAAGAAAAACAATGAATTCAATAGACACATTTAGATTTCCAGGTCAAATTTGATTATTAATGCTCATTTATACTGTCAAAGATGGGCGAGGTTTTGTCATGTTCACCATCTAGATTAATGAATGACAGACTATTTTTAATATTATTAAGGGAAATGAAGGATTTTATCTTCAGGAAAACTGTTCTCTTATTACCATAAGCTACCAATTTAGTTCTGAGATCTGAGACAGAATATAAACACCACAGATGAAATAATTCTGACTGGCTCTGCCACTTGGCAGAATGTGAATATTACTTAACAAGATCTTAAGATGGTGATTCGTAATTTTGTCACATGCTATTTTAGCAACCTGATTTGTCTGCTTAGATTCGTAAGTTATCTTCAGACAATAGCTGAATAAACATAACTTGGGACCTTTGTTTGTCACATGGCACATTTTCACAACCTTTGTCACATACCAGACATGGCTAGTAATAGACTCTTCTCCAAAATGGCAGTTGCAAATTAAAATAAGTTGAAATTAAAAGCACCTTACTTTAGTAACCCTACAAAGATTCATTAGGTCTCCCAATTAGGTGCTATATATATTGGCCAAGAAAATTCAAGTTTAAACCCCAAGTTATACAATATTGTCTAAATTTGTCAAATTTTCAACTTACAAAAGGAATCTTTGCAGGATTACTAAATTTAAGGTGTTCTTTCTAGTTCTGGTATGAGTTTTACTCAGTTAAATTTTAACTCATTTGTATTGAGAAACTATTGTTTTAGTGGCATTCCAAGGCTTTAATGGATGATGATAGCTGGAATATAGTGGTGCTATTTAAAACTTAATATATAACTGATATACTCTACAATATTTATCTCAGCAGTTAGCACTGGACTTATATTGGGGCTAATAATGGACAGTACAAATATACCTCTGAAACTATGTTAAAATTAGTTTTTTTTTTTTTAACTATCATATTGTTTATACATGTAAGTATTAACTTTTCCAGTGGATTTTAAGTTACCTTCCAAAAATGAACTAAAACAAATCCATAAGAAATATTAATCCAAATATTAATTTTCTTAATTATGAATACTGTCATTACTTGCATGTGTCATAATTTCTTTTGAAGCAGATGTCAATATCTAGTGAATCTCAATAAGAAAGATTTGTAAAATAGGATGCTGTTTCATGATTGCCCCAACCACTACTAGAATGCTTTGTTGAAATGTTTTCTTATTTAGATTTTTCCACTATCCTTGGTTTAAGGGAAGAGTTGAAAAAATTTGCCTGACAATTAAGCCACTTGAATTCTGGTAGTAGAATAAAAATAGTTACTCCAGTATGGTAATGTTAATCTTCACACTCCTGCATTTGAAACCATATTGATGAGTTACAAGCTGCTTTATTCAGATGTGTAAATAATACTTCAATACTCAGTCATGCAATCCAACAACCAAGATCTGGATAATTTTCCTAAAAGCAATTTAACCTGAAAATCTTAACAAATAACGAATGAATCAACTTTGTTTATAAATTTGAATCTTGAGAGAATGTTTGATTATAAAATGCTAAATTACAGTCAATTTTCTTTTTATTTTTGGTAGAAATAATTTAAGAAATAATAACTAACATCTGCAGCTTAGTTTCCACAATTTCTAGATTCTTAATTTCTCTACTTTTCACATGTTGGATGCAAAATAATAATTTTTAATTACCAAGTTGATAAATTTATCTATTGTATTTTTGCATAATTTGTAAAATAATGTCAGAAATACAAATACATAAAATATACTAATATACAGACACAATAACAGGAATCTAAAACCAGAATGGCAAAGTTGAAGTGTGTTTGGCTAACCCTGAAGGGGTTAAACTATAAGATTCTAAATTTGAGTACAAATTATTTGTAAGGGATTTTAGTCTTATCAGGGAGATTTGAGTCCAAGAAAACCATCCCTCCAGGCCCTCAATATTTTGTTCTGCTCAGTTAAAATTACCAAGCATTTCAGTAAGTATTTAAACACAGTTTTCCAAAATGCTGAAAAGTAATGCATTTTAAGTAAACATCAAAAAAGCATAAAGAAATGAATAGGCATATGTAATTATGCTAAATATGATCCAAATGCAAATAAAGAGTTACAGTTGATGAAAAGTCTTTATCCAAGAACCTTAGACCATAAAAAATTGCTCTGAACCTCAAATTTGGAAAGTACACACAAAAAATTAAAAAGTGTGATAAAAAGTGTGATAAACAAGAAAAATCAAAATTGATTTGCCCCAAAGCATTTTTAGAAAATTGATAATATTTTAAACAGAGGAAAGAGAGTGAGCTGGTATTCTATAGATCTTTGTCATAGCCCAATAAAGATTGTGGAACAATTCAGTTTGTTTTTTAATATAAAGGAAGCGGCATAGAATAGGCACATTAGGTGGTTCGAACATACACTGTGCTGTACCAAAACAGGGGGCCAGTAATTGTGAAGGCCCATGCTGATCTTACAGCAAGAGCCATAACCATCTTCAACTTGAGCTAAATTACAGACAACTTGGGAGAGGAACCTTAAATAATTTTATTTCTAGCAACTGGGATAAATAAGCACCGGATCAACCCTAGTGAACTAAAGGTTTGTGACGAAAATGCAACAACATTTATTTTAAATATCTGATTGAAGTTGTCAATCTTCTCTTTGTTTTTGAATTCCCATCAGTTTAAGAGTTGTATACAAAACTAGGGTTAATTTCCAAGTACTCTTTCCCCAAGTAACCTATCTCAAGCATTCTGAATGTAATACCCTTAAAATAGATTTTTTCCCAGTATAAATTTTCGAATCCCATGATGTAAGCCCCACCCAAATGCAGCGAACAACTCCCTCCGATATAGAACATACTAGTAACGTTCTAAGTAAACACTGGCCAACCATAGTTATAATTTAGGGCTCTTACCTGTTCTGGAAGAAAGTGAAGTTCCTGTATCCTAGTTTCTTCTTGGTGACATGCAGTGAGCTGAACTCCTGGTCTTCCATAGCTGTTTAATTTACGGTTAAAGAAACAACTGAGCGGCCATTTTGACTTTCTACATGAAAATCTATTTCAGTCTCTCATCGAAATAAATATATAATTCAAGACAAATATAAAGTTCTTTGGACCCAGAAATGCAATGCAGAGATAGGAAATCAGTTTTTGATAAAAGGAAATCAAAAACTAGACAATTAGTGATATATAAGCATCGCTGAAGGAAGATCAGTTGTGTTTTGTGTTGTAGACGACCTCTGTTGCAACTTCAAGTTTAAATTTTATTGAGCTGCATATGCAAACATACTAAACAATAAATCCTGGAAATGTACCCCGAAGGTTTCTAATGGTAACCCAACAGTTTATTGTTGTTTACAGCGAAAAGAAGCTTGAAAAACGTCCGAGAAAGATAAAAAGTTTCGAATACGGTTGATTGAACTCGGGGAGGTTTCACAGATGACTATCAACTTGGATTGCAGTTCATAACTACTTCGCGTCTCAGATCAAAGATTAACTATTCCATAAAATACTTTCTCTTTGTGGAAAATCTGAATGCAGATAAATACCTCAATAAAATTACCTGCATTTAACTTTATCCCACGAATAAAAATGGAAGTTTGGATTACAAAGATGGTATAAACCGGCGCCTATCCTACACGTGCGATAAGCGTCTCGTAAAAACTCGATAAAACTCAACGCACAACCATTTATAAATTAATTCTCCACGGAAAATAGCTAGTCCTATGGAATTGGACTTGCTACATGAAGCGTCCAGTCTGTTACGTGAGTGCAAATTTTTAAAATGGCGAGCCCTGCATTGCCCAACAATTTTCGCCGTCCCTCGATGTTTATTCAAGAAAACGCGAAAGTATTCAGCAATAAAAATTTCCCCACAAAATCCCCATACTTCTGAGGCTTTTTAAGTCCGAACTACAACTTCTGACAAAGTTTGAACTCTCTGGAATTCGTGCAAAGAGACGTTTTTCACAGTAAGGCAGTCTCCTGCAGAATTTTCTTGGAATTTCCGTTTATTCTTCGGGGTACTAATTTTCAGTGCATTAAATTCGCATTTAAATCGTTTTTGAGGTTTTCATTTCTCGATAAAAATCCAAGGCTTTCGAAGGGATATGAGAGTTAGCTATTTATTCGAGTGATTTTACCGCAAATTTATTCAGTTTTGGGCGTTAGAACGTGTTCTTTGAGACAAAAGCTCGCGTCCGTTTAGAATCTAACTGTCTGGAAGACCGTAGAATCAAACTCAGCCCGTAAAGCTTCAGCTTTAAAGGATACATTCTTAGAGTTCCATCCTCTGTACCAATTGCTAACAGATGCAGTTGAGGATCGTGGGCTAAAGCGCTTGGTTTGTGTGGAAATCCGTGTTCGATAGTCTAGAAGAGAGACAGAGAAGAGCAAAGCACATGTCACATGCGAACTGCAGAGTTGAGCATTGTGGAAGTTTGGACCTTTACCTTGTTGAAAAGGAACAGTTCCTGGCCGAGTTTGTCTTTTATGTGGCCATCAGTGGACTTCCCACGATATCTTCGTACAAGTTTCAACATATTTGATGCCGAGAATAAGCTGAAATCTAAAAATCCGCCAAAGCACAGGAATTATTTATAAACGAGTTCCAGTGTAGGTTGAGCAGACTCGATTGAAATCAATCACGCCTTGCAAGAGAAATTGGGTTTTAGTCACATGACACACTGTCAATCAAAGTAAGCCGAGCCAATCAAAACCCGTCGTTTGATTAGCGCGCCGAGCAAGTTCATTTCAGCTGTCGACATGCTATTGGCTTTTCGTTCAATGTCAAACAAAGTTGAAGGGAATTTTTTTGAGGTATTTTTACGCTTGTGTAATTAAGGGGGTTGTGAATAAATTTACCAGCTTTATCCTTTGTGATAATATTTGTCTTCAGCACATGATTGTATGATAATACTGTGACGTGGGCCTGTTTTTTTTGTCCCGGAAATTTCAAAAGCTCATTTGGGATTTTACGCGCGAAAACCAACGCGCCCGCAAATCAACCAAGCATTACCTTTTTTCACCAAAGTCGACCTGCTCGCTTGTACATATTAGACAAAATACCAACCATTCCTATTATTTTACATGATTTATGGTCATACCTTTGGCTTGCTGTATTTGAATATTTCAAATGTTATTTGCCACGTGTACTAAAAATAATACGTTCGTCCAAAATCATAAACAGCTACTGAGATGAGTGGTGCAGTATGTAAATTTCACTGTTCAAAATTTACATGTGATAACATCGAGACGGGGTCGAGTGCGTCTAAAATCTCTTTGGATACTCGATTCAGAATGCATAAAACATTTTTGACCAACAATCTGCTTGGGTTTGAATTGGACATCGTTTTCAAAAATTGTTTGTGAAAACTGCCTGTAGTTGGACAATGTTGTTTTCAAATAAATCAAGTTGCGGCTGGCATTACCACAGAGTTATTTATAAAACAGGAATAAGATCATCAATGACTTAAATGAATAAAATGTAATTTTCACTGATAGTTATGACCACTGGGACTACGTGTTATCTTAATTACTGCACTTCCAGTCGAACAGGTTTTGCTCAATTTTGGAGTGTGATTAGTCCTATTAGCTCCTATATATAAGCTTACTACTGTTCTTTGAAGACAAGAAAATTCTATTTATAAAACAGACAAAACACCAAAAGAAATATAATTTTATCCTCTGTTTTGCAGGGCGTCGGAAATGCTATCCATTTCAAACATAACCAAATTTAATTTTTTTGGCCTTTCAGCAGTCTCTAAAGTTTTTCCCCCTCGAAATCATACCAAATAGCGTATAGAAATAACATGACTTAATATTCTAAAGATTATATTTTTTGAATGAATATTAATAAAAACAAATAGTCCTATTTGTATGAGTCATATGACTACAATACTGCGCTGCGTGTGTATCGCGCCAATCTGGCTGGGTGGGGGTCGTTTTGCTAAATGATTCCGTAAGAGCTCAGTGATTTTACCTTAAAATTAACCTTTCCTTCTTTAACCTTGCTAAAGAGGAACTTGATTCATGACATGGTGATAAATCTTTAGATTTTGATTCTTTGAAGTTTGTTTTTTTTTTGGTCGAAAAGAAAGCTGCTGTCCAAGCTAGACTTGCTAGACTTGACGAGTAATGAGTATTGTATTTGTTTACGAGGGATAATCCTCAGTTGCCTTTAAAATACACAGAAGAACAAGCCAATTAATCATAATCCCACTCTTCAAGCTATTGAATTTATATAAATATAGAAAACAATATCACGAGAGTTTTGAAAACAAATTTTGTCAACAAAATTTGACAGGAACAAGACAGATGATTTGTACGCTTGTGCAACCACTAACACCACAGTCTCAGTTGAGGACCATAAGCAAATGACGTCATGGGTGAAACAATACTTTTGGGCAACCACTTAGGATACTTCCTGTTCTGACAATACCAATAGTATGATAAGATATGAATGCTTGTATAGGATTTTATAACGGCAGTGGTGCGACGTGGGCGGATGTGTCTATTGTTCTCTTCTGTCGGCAATTGGACAATGGCGGTGATCAGGCGGTGAGTGTTTCGTCTCGTTAATTAGTCTTGTCCAGGTGGAGCTCAGCTTGTATGAATCTTGGCGTTTCTGGATCTCAATAGATTCCTTGATAAGTACTTGAGCTCAAGCTGGACAAGACTAATTAAAGAGACGAAACACTCACCGCCATTGTCCAATTGCTGACAGAAGAGAACAATAGACACATCCGCCCACGCACCACTGCTATTATAAAATCCTACACAAGCATTCATATGTTATCATTCTGATGAAGGTTATTACCAGCATAGTCGAAACGTCAACAACAACAACAACAAAAAAAACATTTCTACGCGTGAAAACCGTAAAGCCTCCTAGTCTCAGTAATAAGAGTATTGTATTTGTTTGTTTATGAGGGATAATCCTCAGTAGCCTTTAAGATACTTCCTGTTCTGACAATACTCATGGTATTTCGAAGAAAACAAATAATAAAAGAGCCAAGCTGTAAAGTTTTAGTGGCTGCTTACGATAAAAAGTAGAGATTTGTAGTTGTGGATTTAATTTATTCTTTCGTGGTTAGTTTGCGTCAAGGAATTAATATTTTTATATTATCATATGAATATAACTTTGATTTGGCCCACTTTTTACATAATAATTGTTATAAATTTATTATTCAATTTCATATTAAAATTTTAGCAATTTGGCTGGTTTTAGGTTAGCCAATATCACGTTCCCTGGCAGTGAAATGGCTTCCTATTGTTTCACGCCTTTCATCCAATCACAGCATCCGGTTCTAACGAATAAGGTCTTGCTGGATTAAGAGGAATGTAAAGGAGATTATCCTAACAGGGTAACTATAATTCAACTCTTAAAAGGTGTTTAACTCGTTAAATACCGACGCGTTCTACTTGGGAGAGTTTAAACACAGCTTGCGGATGTTTGGGCGGAGCGTTCTGGAAGCGGTAGTTGGCGCGGTAGTTCCGCTAGTCACGACTCAGAGAACAAGTATCTTACATAATTGGTTCATTAACCCGTATCTGAAATAAATCTTGGCAGGAGACCATTAAGAAAAACGTAGAGAAGACCTGGGAAGACCAAGGCTTCTGCGGATGTATTGCGTACTAACAACTTGCAATCTTGGCCTGGGATAGTTAACAATTACACCTTATGCCACGTGGGCTGTTTGACTCGTGGCCCATGAGGGCGAGAGGAATAATTGTTTTAGTATCCACCAAATTGTAGGTCAAATACTCGCCTGAAACATATGCAAAACGCGATTCAGCCACCATTCTTTTTCTTTTCTAAACCGGCGCTTTTCTCAACCATGAGCTATCACGAATAGCCCCCTAGTAGAGTAGCCAATCTGAAGGCAGGATTGGTGATAGCCCACAGTTGGATACTAAACTAATATAGCTTTTAAGTTGTGACGCATTTCCGTGTCCATTTCCTCAGAAAATACGCTACGATAAAGCCTAATTCTCTACAACTTCAGTGTAATTCGAAAATTTAAAAATTCCTGCTATAAAAAAAAAAAGGAAAAAAAAAAAAAAAAAAAGCTGGAAACAACTTCGTAAATTAAACTGTTTTCCATTTTGGACCCGAAAGTCGCTTTTTCTCACTAGTGATGTCAAAAAGGAGCGGCTTTTCAAGAGTGATCACGTGACCATCTATCACGAGGAACCCGGAGAGCAGCATCATATACAAGAGGAGAAAGGGAAAAGGGTTAGCGGGAACACTGAAGTCATCCCCAACAGTTAGGATTCTACTGGCGTATCAAACTTGTTGTTGTTCTTGATGTAATCTTCAAGGACTTTCAAAATATCCAGAGTCTCTTCTGAAGACATTGCCAGAGCTTCTTGTTTCGTGTTGTGCAGGAGAACTGGACCATTACCGCATTTCAGTAAAAATTGATACGACCTAATGGACAAGAAAATAACCGATACATTAGTCCTAGGATTCAAGGAATCGGATATAGGGGTAATGGGCAACCCCTACCCCCGGGAAAAATCACAACTCGACCCCTTTACCCGATATTAAAATATGAACGCTCCCTTAGACCCGGGACTAAAGAGTACAGGATGTTTCTGGGTGTTATTTTTCTTTTATTAAAACTGACTCGACAAAACTAAAAACGAACACTGAAAGTTTATTGATGAATTGAAGACTCTTATACAATTATCCTGAAAGTCAGGCTAACGTAAAGAAACAAAAAAAATCCCACTTACTCGGTGGAATGTTAGGTGTTTCTTTTGCGTTCCATGTTAGTCTCATTTTCAGGGTAATTTTGAGAGTGGCCCATCGCAGCGAATGCTTTTGAAAACAACGGCAACAAAGTCCGAAGGTAACTGGCCGTTCGAGAGCACTATTAAAACTAATTTGGATGGAAAAAACGCCAACCGTTTGCGACAGCTTCCCACAACCGTTATTTAAGTAGTACATGTAATAATGGACTTTATGGAGCGTAACACTCGAAAATGTAAAAACACGCAAAAACGTGTGTCCCATAGAAGCGATATTTATGAGCCACGTATAAGACATAACTGACTTTCACCGTTTGATAGACAGATTGTAGTCGGGGTTAGACCGGAAACAACCATTAGAATGATTTCAATGTTAATGAAAATAGTTTTATTTTATTTTGCAAACGGCTAACAATCACATTTTGCTTGTAGTCTAAATATTTATTCAAACATCTAGTTACAGACGTTTCATTCTCAGCGCCATAATAGGCTCCCTCCCAAGACCAAGGATCAACCCCCAAAAACAATCTATTGTCTTCGTAGATTCATTTTGATTGATCACTGAGTTGTTTTCTGTAAAATTGTGTGCAGCAGCCAATTCGTCGCGCCACATAATTAGAAGAAACTCACAACGCGACAGTTCCATGGCTTAAAATAACGATTATCATGCCTAACGATTTAAATTTGTCTCGAGAACTTGCCTTGACACGAAAACTGTTTTTTCAAAACCAATACCAAGCAAAACTTTGCACACTTCCTTATATGGAGTGTAATCTAATCAAATCTAGTCAAACCTGTTTAAAACAAAAGAAATGACGCACTTCCGTAACAAACTCAAACTCCTCTATTATTTGCCAACTTCGTTGGCAATGAAAACATGATAAAGTGATTATCACCAAGCATCTGGAACGGTCACAAACAGAATCAGGAAAATCGGGACCGATTTTATTTTCCCGATTCTACGTACGACCGTCCTTGCAACTCTTGTGTGCAGATATCGAGGTGAGGTATTGTGACTAAGAAAACGCTAGTTCATTCTCAGACTAACAGAAGTTCCCCTTATGTTGTTTATCTGAAAGCATGACAGGGGGAGGCGACACTGGGTCGATATGTCCGATAAATGTCCCTCGCGCATGAAATAATTACCTTTAAAATTAACCGCGTACCTGATAGTGAGGGCGAAAAAGAGCGGGGCTGTTTGATTGTAATCAAATTTATTTTTAACTAGAGAGCTATATTTGGATTTTTAAATTGTGTTTTGTGCGAGTTGCTTAACGAGGAGTTGGTTGATGCGTTATCCAACACTTGGTGCATTAGTATTATCAATTCATTTTATAAAAACTGAATGGACAATACCTGACAAAGGCTGGAGAATTGATAAAAACACAAAGTGGGGAATTTATCATCTTCTGGTCCTTGTCTCTTTTTAGCTTTCAACTCAATCTCTTATTTTACTCATTTGGGACATTTCTTTCCGGTTTGTTTTCAGTTTTTCAAAGAATGATTTCGTCCTTTAATTCATTCATTCTTTAATTCATCCATTCATTTGTTCGCTCTTTTGTTCGCTCGTGTATGCGTGCGTGTATGGGTTCGTCTTTTTTTTTTTTTTTTTTTTTGACATTCATTCGCACGGTAACAAAATCTAAATCCACTCTTAATCCTTTAACTAGATTCCAGAATTTATTTTGATTGAAAAAAAATCATCTTTCCAACATCGATTCGTTCATTATTTCTGATCCTCTCATTATCACTTTCCATTCGTATATATCTTCAGTTTAAAATCTGAAAAAAGTTATTCCTCCTCGGAATATAGTATTTAGATTACTCTCACATGACATGAAAAACTGTCTTACAAAAAAAGGAAAACTAAGGAATACAGAGAAAAGAAAAAATAGAAAACGATAGAAAAGAAAGAAAAGGAACAAAGGAGAAATGAAAACTGAAGAAGGCAAGAAGAAAGCAAGAAATAAGAAAATCGAAAGAAAAAGAAAGAAAGTAAGAAAAACAACAAGAAACAAAAAAGAAAGGACGTATTAGAAAAGATAACATAACATTAAGATTGAAAGCAGAAACTCAAAAAATATTTTTAAAAGCTTCACTTATTCCAGAAACTGTGTATTAATCTTGCCATTACTCACATTATTCAAGGTGATATTCTAGACACGGAAGCGACCTTATTACTTTCCCTTCAGTTTTACAGCTACAACTAAAGGTACTTTATCAAAGCCGGCATTGTTTACCTAAGCATTTTGTTAGATCACTTAAGATCGCTGGGATGCAACCTCCTTCGGTGAAGCTTTTTTCTACCGGGGTTTTCATTATAGTTTCTAGATTAATTACCGGGGTAAGACATACATTATGCAAAGGGTTTTTAGTCGATTAAGATTTATGGCTCCGATAGCTTATTAGTCGAAATAGTAGCGGTACATCAAAAGCTTGATTGGAAGTCGAGACGTGACGTTACTGGAAACCCTGAGCAAGTTTCATAAAAGCAGGAAAAGCGACACTGTGACTCTCAAATGGCTTCCGAATTTAAAGCACTGTGATTGGATAGTAAGCTGATTCGTGGTTTTTGATTGGTTCCCAGTATGGAAGCTATTTGGTTTGGGAGTCACAGTATGCTCTAATTAGTATCTACACGAGACGTGACTACAAGACTACTTAGCATTAATGATATATAAATTATTGTAAACTTAGCCGAAAACATATTAAGTATTAATTTTAGGGCACATTTAGCAAAACCAACATCCCGCTTTCAGCTAAACCTCTAAGAACCACTAAAGCCTTGAATAGCTGGATAAACGGTTGGGCTGGCTTCCATTTTTTGTATTTTTAGAATATAAAAGTGTTTGTAATGGGACAAGGCTTAAATTTTAAGCATCCTCAACAGGTTTACCGAATATAGATTTAAGTTTTGTTTGGATATGACTGAAGTGGGAGTTCTCGCTGTCGTGGTGCGAGGCAAAGTGTTAAGCCTAGTTTTCATGTCGAGAAAACTCCCAAACGGTGGATGATTTGATATTTATCCGACCACAGGGGACCCACTTTAGATAAAAGTGAAAATGTGCAAATCGTTGAGATAGTGAGAGAATGTGCTATCTAATACAAAACAACCCGGCGAATGAAAATCAAGTAAAATACAAGTAGAACATGTGGAAATACATTGTATTTCTACAGGATTGACCATTGGGAAATTATACAGGAAAACTAAATCGCGCGTTTTAAAAAAAATGTTCTACTGTTCCTCCGATTTGTTTGAATTTTATTTTTCATTTTCACTTTTATCTGGACTCCCTGTGATCTAACCGTCCCAGACATTCCTGAGAGTAATGAAAAGATGCGTATCCTCGACCATTGGATATGGTACCGTCGCAAACAGAATGTGGCAAAATGTGGAAAGGATTCGACCTTTCTGATTCTGTTAACGACAGTCCCAGATGGTCACTTTCATTATTTTGATATTCCGCGTTGGTATAGGACTTTCCTGACAGGAAAAGTAGGCTTAAATCGCGAATAAACGATCGCTAAAGAGCCCAATATTTTGATTGCATTAACGAAAAGATCCATTTAAGCTAACGAGGCTTTTTTAATGTGAAAACTTCCAGGATTAATTGTATATGCAATTGAGATTAATTAGAAAGAACACCTAAATTCTGACTTCCTAGGGTGGATGTATAGATGTGCGCACTGTACTACTATGTGCGCGAGTTATATTAACGTACATGAGAGCTAGCTTACCTGTATAAAGCATAGTGATCTGTCTCAGCCTGTCTGAATAACCTCTTCAGAGTGTTCAAATCATGGTTCACCTGTAGAAAACAAAAGTTCATTATTATTATTATTGTTATTAATATTATTACAAGGAGTTAAAGTACTGTCACAGGAATAGCCTTATTGGGAGCATCTGTCTCCCATAGACTCCTTGATTTCACCAATCAGGATGCATTGTGGTCTAGCTTGGGTACAGACATCTCTTTTTTTGTTACCTTTTCTGATTTAGACAAACAGGGTGCATTGTGGTCTAGCTTTGGTGCAAGCAACATCATACAAGACATGATGAAGAAATTATGCTTGTATCTAACCTAGACCATAATTCACCATGTTGCCTATTGGTTTACAGCTACTATTGTTATAAATAATTTCTGATTTCTTACTCGTAACTTGTAGTTTTCTATGACTTCTCTCAGGAATATTGGATCTTTGGTATCACCACTCAACATCGTCTTTGCCCATTCTTTACAAAATGATGTAACTTCTGTTTGATTAAAAAATTAGTTATTTCAGTAAGTAGGTGGAATGAACTAACAGGTGGTTATTAGGAGTTTTGAGGCTGGTTCACATGCCCCTCAGAGATACAAGGAACATAAAAACTCAGTTCACATCACTCATTCACAGCAATTACCTTTTGTACAACTATTTGAGAAGAGCTGAGTGAGTCTGCTTATGATTCTGGGGTGACCCAGGCCTTGGGTAGATGTATGCAGGTGGGCAGTTGGGTCAGGAGATAGGGAGATAGGGTGGGAAGGTAGACAGACAGGACGGCAGGTGAGTAGGATTTGTTTTCTAGTATACGATCTCATTCTTTACTCACCCTTGTTACTTAATTTACATTCATTTTCATCTATAGTTAAATCTAAATGAGTTGGTAGAAAGTCTATTCCTTCAAAGGACTTATTCTGTGAATGGAAAAAAAATTCATGGTTAAGCTTATTCATCCATCCATAAACAAATCTGGCAATGCTGATAATCAAGGGTTAGATATTAATTAAACCTTCAAGACACCTTTACACAATACACATCCCATACTCTAGCTTTTCTTACGTGGTAATTGCCAGATGTTATTATAAATAACTATGTTATTCTAGATTAGTATGCCCTGCCTGCTGTTGGAGCAGGTGTCCATGTTGCAGTTAGAATTTTGATTTCAGTTAATTTTTAAAATTAACTAGATAATTTTTGTGTCATAATTTACCTAGGCTGAAATTAATTTCAAACTAGTTTATTTTTGAGTATCTAAGATTCTTAAAAGGGATTCTTTTTTTGGGACTCATTAAAAAAACAGGGGCTTGGATTTTTAGGGGGTCTAAAAAGAACTAGAGCCAATTTTATCCTCCCCTTCCCCTCTCTACACTTCCATCCATTCTACCTTCTCTCCCCTCCCCTCCCCTCCCCTCCCATCCCACAGAGGACTTGATAAAACTAAACAATACATTACATCCTAATACACAAGCATGAAAAAAGGAAAAGAAGTTACACTAGAAAGAACATACAATAGAAACAAAAAAATACAACCAATGATAAGAAAAAGTAGAAAAAAATTGATCTTGACTTCTCCAAAGAAATCACTTTTACCCTAAACCTAACCCCAAGGTACTATAAATCTATAGTCTTCCCTGATATTCACCCTAAACCTAACCCCAAGGTACTAAATTTAAAAATATTAACTGAAAGGAAATTTATCTGCAACATCCATATCAGTTTCACTGACAGTTCTTCCAGCTTGGAGGAAATTTCAAGTAAGAGGGGTTACAAAATGGTGTTAACTCCTCCTTTTCTCAATACTATGATTCCCACCTCTGTATGATTCTTGCTTGTCAGCAGACTCAAGGTATTCATGGTACCGCAGGCATTAACAAACCTATAAAACAATTAAAACATACTGTAATTAAGGTAGTAGATATAGATAAAATGCACATAATTTTTTCGGTATCCAGTCATTTCGCCCACGGACCGTTTCGCCCATGCCAGTCTGTGGGTGAAATGACTGTAATTCATTTTTTCACTTAAATCAATTCATATTTGACACTTTTGATTACCTTTTCCAAAATATATCTTATGTAGTATGTGGCTATGGAATGATTATTGAGCTGATTACTAGATAATATATTTTCAGGAATAATTTTTGCAGTGACTCACATGTTATCCATATCAACCACCTTAATTGTATACTCATTTTTAGCTTAGAATCCCTCCCTCACTTGTGGGATAAAATTTTGATTCCAAGATTTAAAAAAATAATTTGGACTTACATTTTGGTATCATTGACCACTTTGGGGTTGGTTGAATTAATTTGAAGGTGCATCCCAACAAGACCCTGTGGAAAATATCAAGTAAAAATCCTCTAGTTTAAAGGAAAAGCAAGAAATTAAAACAAAATAATGGCCAACTTACACACTGTATCAATGCTGACAGATCGGTTTTTAACAATGAGACACAGCGGCATAAAAATTCAATCTGAAACAAAAAGCATTAATTGTCATTCTCATTTTCACAAAATAATAAACTAACACACTGAAGTTCACAATCATCAATGACTTTTTATTGCCAGTATATATGAGATACATTAACCTTAGTAAGTATTGTACAATGCCATTCTTAACCTAATATTGGATAATAGTCACATACACTGCACAAATCTATAAATCCTTCATTCAGGAAAGACTTACATTTTCTTCATACCAGCTGTTCAGATGGCCAAACTGTTCTTTGACATCAAGTGATTCCTTGATGAAGAAGGTCAAAGTATTTTGAAAATATATTTGAGCAAACAAACCAACTATTCATTGGTTTCTTAATCTCAACTTTGAGGGGCACTTTGCATAACTACACTACTACTACTTGTTATCCTTCACTGCACATGAAAACTACTGTAGTGTTCATGTAAAGCGCCCCTCAAATTTAATGCAAATAAGCCAAAATAAAATGCTTTACAGGTCCTAAGAAAGCAAGGAATTTACTTACTATTGGTGTCATTAGTTCTGGTAATAACTTGCTGCTATATTCATCCAGCTCCTTTTGAAATGTAATCATTGGTCAAGGATAATCACATGATTTACATAACATGTTCATGTACACATTTTGCACTCTTGTATATGTTTAGGTTGCCTGTGGTTGGTGTTAAAAGATGTCACGGGCTCCCTGTTTACCTATTTCACAATTTATCATCCAGTATTCAACGCATGTTTTAAGTGAAATTCCACTGTTATAATGAATAACCTTTAGGATAAAGACATTGGTCAAAGATGTGTGTTGACTTCCCTGTTTTCAGAGTCTTGTTTACTTTCTTTAACTAGAACAAATTCAGATCCAGCAAAAGAAAAAGAAAAGGAGACTCTGACAGCAAGGAGTGTGTTTGACAAAGTTTGGGCAGTAAGTTTTAAAAAGTTTCTAAAAAAATGGGTTCCAAAGTCCCTCAAAAAGAGTATAGTGTCAGTAGATTGATATTAATAGGATATAATTCTAGTTTTGTTTTACCATCAGCAACAAAACACACTACAAAGTCCTTTGATAAATATCTGCCATTATCCCTGAAAACAAACAAGCTTGGTTAACTTTCTGCTTCTAGCAAGATCAGGAATTAAAAAGTCTGACATCTATTTGTTTAATCATATATTGAAAACAACATTTCTCACTTGATATCTTCATCTTCTTTGTCTCCTCTTAACAGACAGTAATAACACTGACTGGTAGAGTTGGGTACAACATCTTCAATGGTTGCTACATTGCCACTACCACTGTAAACTGTTCCTTTTGCAAGCCGTTTAGCTATGAATGTCCGTAGCTCAGTGTCTTGTTCTCCTGTTAGGTCTGTACTTAGCAGGGAGAGGCTGGAGATTAAAAAAACACAAAAAAAGTTAAATTCTACATGAAATTAATGTCACAGGGACTACAGAGAGTAGTTTTGCTTGGGGAAATGGCTTATTAAGTGCCAAGGATACAATATAAGGCTGAGCCAAAATACATGTAGCCCTATTCCAAATTAAAGCATAACATATTTGGGGAATAAAACTCCCGGAGCCCACCCTCTCTGTAGTCCCTGTAAGATCTAAGAGGTGGAAAAAGATATGGATATGGGAGAACAAAAGATACAAGATAGAAATGGGTAAATGTGAGGAAGTGATACAAAACCGGGGATCGGGAAACGCCCGCACCATGTGCCATAGTTGCATTTCAACACAAAATGGCCCATTGAACATGCCCTTTCCTGTGCCATTTGGCGCATGTGTTTCTCACCGTGATCTTCTTATTAAAGGCTTTTTTGTGCCATAGTCCCATATCCAAATTTTTTTCCCTAATCCCTGCAAAACATGGGAGGTGGTAATGGGAAGTGAATATGGATAGAATAGATTAAAGGTGACAACAGATTGGATGTCAACAGATACAAGAAAGAATAGAAATTGGTATGTTAATGATAGTCAGGAAAGAGTTGTAGGGAAATAGATGTGGAAAAGTGAAAAAAATGGAGAAATGGTTACATGGGAAAAAAATATTTATTTTAAAATTATAGTATAGTGGAGGAGTATCCCACGTTCATTTCCAACCATAAAATTGAACATCAAGTTAGTGTGCATCCCTCTGAGATGAGCTACTTACAGTCAATTATGGATTTAATATTGTTTACTTTTGGTACTCAAGTCTTGAACATGAATGGTGCATCCCCCCTTCAAAAATCCTGGAGGTGCACTCCCTCAAATAATCCTAAATCCACCCCTGCTCTGCCACTCCCCCACCCCCACCCCCACCCCCACCCCCTCTGCCTTCTTTTACTGAAGAAAGTTTATGTCATGCTATTCAGCTAGTCTATTGAAATAAAACTGCTTCACATTCAATACTACCTAAAGTCATGATTAGATGTTGCTTCTTTACGAAGGAAATCAGCTACCGAACCTTCTCCAGTATCCTTACCCACATCTGAAGTCTTCTCTGTAGGTTCTGAACTGTTTGGCCTAAAATAACAATACAGCGCTAAAAAACACGACTACTAACTGTTTTGCGGCTTGACAAAGACTTAAATACCTGTTTGCATTGTAGGTATAGAGGGCATATCCTCTGAATAGCTCTTTTTCGTTCTCTTTTTTCTCATCTTTTTCCACATAAGTTTTCATTTCTTCTTCCGCCATCTTGAATCACCTGGTTTCTCAGCTGACAAGGCCTGGTTATCTAGTTTCCAAATGGCGGACGAACCGAAGTGAAGAGAGTATTTCTCAGTCATCGTAGAAAAAGTCCTTAGTTTAGATCTTGTTTTCAATCTTCCTGGACAAAGAATGGCCAAGAGCAAATATGAATACGTCAGGAAGTTTGAACAGAATGATAGCTGTCTCTTAAATTGTTGGATCGTTGTCAGAATTGACGGAAGAAATTTTCACAGGTGGGCGGATTTGCTAGCTATTTGTTATTCGTACAGCAAGTGTGAGAATTGTCCAAATAATTTTCTTAAATTTGTAGTATTCCTGAGGGCTTTTTCATGTCAGGTTTTCTGATGTCCATGGATTTCAAAAACCAAACGACTCAAGAGCATTGAGCTTAATGAACAGATGTGCGCAGGCTGTGATGGAGGAGTTTGGTGATATTGTGTTAAGTTATGGTCAAAGTGATGAATACAGGTAATTGTTAAGAATAGTTTCTATTTCAGCATCACAGCATCACAGAATTTTTTTTTTGTGAGGGGGAAGGGGGGCAGCAGGTTGAGCACCTTGGCAAGAATCTTGCAAGATCAAGAAAGATCTTTCAGGATCTTGTATCATCATTTACAAGATCTTACCTACTGTAAGAAGAATCTTGGTAAGATCATTCCATGTTCTTGGCAAGATCTTGAAAGTTTTTGCAGGATCTTGCAGGATCATGATAAGATCTTGCCAAGAATCTTGCCAAGAAGTTCAACCTGGGGGGGAGGGGGCAGGTGTTGATATTGAATAAAATATAAGGTTATTTCCCAGGTTTTTAAAAACTAATTCATGCCTATGTCATGGCAGTGCACTTCTGAAATACAGAGGGGGGAAGCTTAATAAATCCCTGCATGTCATTCTGGTATAATAAAATGGAGGCATTCCCCCATCTCCACCATCCCTGTATGTAGGTATATATATATATAGTTGCATGAAGTTGTATGAAGTTTTTACTGTGGGCTTTAATCACATGGCAGCCATGCTAGTTGAAACAACCCCCTGCATGGCCTCACATTCAAACACTTCAGAACAAGTTCACCTGGACATGAACAAAGGATTCAATTTTGGTGGGAATAAACATGGTTTCCACTTGATTAAAGCCTATTAATTATATTATTAATCTGTAATAAAATTTCCAGCTTTGTTTTTAAGAAGAGTACCACACAGTTTAGTAGGAGAGCAAGGTAAGATTATGGCAGACTTCAATGAGTCTTGGACCATCATATCTTATAAAACATTCATAATAACTGTGAAAAATTCTTCAAATCCTTTAGCAAAATGACAACAAATACAGTTTCCCTCTTTGCTGCATCATATGTATTCCACTGGAAGACGTTCTTTCCTGACCAACAACTACAATATCCCCCCATGTTTGATGGAAGAGTTGTTCTGTACCCAAGTGATAAAAATTTGAGAGACTATCTCAGCTGGAGACAAGCAGACTGTAAGTATAATAGATCTAATTAATTTGGGCAGGGAGGATTTCCCATTTCAGTTATACACTAATTTCTTTACCTAGGAATTAGCGAGCACACTTTCCTTTAATGTGTGCAAGGATACATTATCTTTATGACACAGGCTATCCAAGTGCATTCAAAGTGGCAAAACATTTAAATCCATAGTAAAGCCCTAAGGAAGTTCCCCTGTGGCATGTGTTGCACATGTGAGAAATGGATGGCCAATCTCGTTCCCAGAGCCTGTGTTTCTCCTGGTCAGCATCGATGTTACTGAGCAGGAGAAATGCAGGCTCTGGGAATGAGATTGTAATGGGTGGCAGGAGTGGGTGGCATAGTGGCTTCTCTCAAATGCTTTTTTATTTTTGTAGGTCATATAAATAACCTTTACAACACATGTTTCTGGAGTTTGGTAAAGCAAGGTGGACTTACCCAGACAAAGGCTGAAGAGAGACTTTGTGTTAGTATTCCTGGTATATTTTTACATCACTCCCTTTTACTGCCAAAATGCAGTTCCAGTGAAAAAAATAACACAATATTTGTCTAATAACCAATGAAAGGAAATCTGTAACACAGTGAAAAAAGAGAAATATAATTAACTAGTAAAGTTAAGTATTTCTCTTTTTTTTCACAGTGTTACAGATTTCCTTTCATTGGTTATTGTATTTATTACACACCGACGCAGCCTATTCCAGTTTACTCGCTAGTTTCCATTTATAATATTTGTCTATTAATGCAACAGGGGACAGTCTCAAGTGAAAAGAATGAACTCTTGTTTTCTGATTTCAACATCAATTATAATAATGAGCCACAAATCTACAGAAAAGGAACTGTTCTAATAAAAGACAGTGAACAAGCTTGTAAGGTACTGTAGATGTATAGTAACACAGTTGTGTATAGCTTGGAAAATGATATATAATCATGTACAGTAACCCTAGTCTACATGTGCTCCATCCCATAAATGCATCTAGTGTTTCATGCTTGAATGCTCTCTGTGCCTGAAGTACACATGATCAAAAAATGAGCACCAGGTGTTGTGTAGCTCACTATATTGGATTTGGCTTTGCCTTGATGTACATGAACTTGGATAGTTAATAAGGAAACAAGTGCTTGACAAGATAAATCCAAATCAAATATAGCATTCTTCTACAATAGACCTACAATCGGCTAATGCAATGTTTACATTCTTTCTCCCATTTCAATTCTTTTGGGAATTCAATGCTTTGTTTGAGTTCTTTTTTATCAAAGAGTTTTTTCGTGAGTAAATTACAAACAAGAGAAACGTCATTCAGGGGAATGATCAGGTGATCTGAAATGGGTCAAAGAATGTAAACATTGCATTAGCCAATTAGGTCTATTGAATCACTTTTCATCCCTTCACAATGTGCCCAAAGTAGCATAGGATAAGTAACTTTATAATTCATTTACTATTACAGTCTCATTTTCTCCACAGATCAATAGTGAATTTTCTTCTGAACCTGTGCAAAAAGATAACCCTGAAGAACCACACTTACAGACTATGAACCAAAAATCAAAGCGCACTTATACAAAAGTTACAGCCTACCACATAGACTTAATTGGAGATCAATTTTGGGATGACCATCCTGAGATATTGAGCAGCTGACATTAGAACAAAATTTTAACTTTGAAATCAGAATGTTTTATAGACCTGGCTTTTATTTACATACATTTGTATTTTTGAAATTCTAGAATAATATTAATTAATAAATACTTCTATGCTAGTGCAAGTCAAACTAAAGCTAAATCTGTTGGCTAATTTCAATTGTTTTCTGCCATTATTACAAATGTTGGGTCTTTCCTTTGAAACAGTTAACAATCATTGACATTTGCACCTACATAATGAGGTTTTTCATGTGATGTCATGCTTGCAAAAAATTTGTTTTATTTGAAAAAGGGGTTTACTGTCAAATTTGTCATACAGATATTAGTAACACTGCAAAATTTTGCAAAATTTTGCAAAAGGTTGCAACTAGACTATTGAAGATATGATTTTTCAAAAGCCCAAAATTTTACAAAGAAATGTATGTTGGCAGGGAAAATTTGCCTGCCAGCATACATTTCTTTGTAAAAATTCTTATGTTCAAAAATTCTCACCTCTTCTCTGGAATTTCAATAACCTTCACAAAACTTGCACAATTTTACTAATATCTGTATGACAAATTTGACTGTAAATCCCTTTTTCAGATAAAACACAGTGATAAACCTCAATACCAGAGTTCAACATGTTTACTACAGTATTCTACAAAAATAATTGCTGTACCATGAGAGAGATGGAGAGATGGAGAGATGGAATACAATGTCATCATTGTTGCTTGTTGCTTTCAGCTCTGACAACATTTTTTGAAACATTAGAAGTGTATGTTAGACTATATCAAGTGATGTTAAAAGAGAATCTACATTTTGTAATTACTGATATTAACTGATTACAATTCTACTTGTTCTCATGCTGGTACCATTTCTGCTTCTTTCTTTTCTTTCTGTTTTTCTTGACCTAAATTGAGAAAGTTATATACTTATGCACATTTTTTACTAATAGACCTTTCCCAAATTCCCTTGGATGATCCACAAAACAATGATTTCAAGTCAAGGTTGGCCTTGATAGATAAAAGAATCTTGGAACCACTGTTTTGTGATCATCCAAGCAAATCAGGGAAAGGTCTATTATAATTACAAAATATAAAGATATTTACAGTTTGTACGCTAACAAAAAACAGAGTTTTCTTATAATAAATACTGTTTGTAATCAATGTAGTGGGAATGAGGGGAGGGGGATAGGACAGAATTAAGTGGTTGGTAAGGGAAGGGCTACTTTTGTTAGCTATTTAAAAAAGCTAGTGGAGTTGCTTTTTACACTTTTTAAGGAAAAGAAGGGAAATTAGGATATCCTAATAGACCAAGTCCATTTGAGCTTGTTTTCACTTTCCCTTGGGTATTAATTAATTTTTCTGACTAGTAAACTAATAACACTGCTTTTAAATTTATGAAACAAATCTTATTCCTACCTTATTTCTTAACAATGAAAACAGAAATGGGAAAAACTATGCCCATAGACCTTTTTATGAGGTGGCCATATAAGCTAGCTAAGTATACAGTACATGCCAGTAATGTGTTTTGGTAGATATTCTTGCATGCAAGGTCCATGGAAAAGAAATAGATATTTGATTCCCAACTTCATATTAAATTCTTATTCAGTAATAACAGATACCTGGTTCTTTACTTGGTGGTTCAGGAACATTAATAGGAAGGTCTTCCTTGGGCACCTCTGGTAACTTCTCTGTTACAGACTTAAATACAAGTAAAAAAGTTACATACAAGACAGCATTGAGAAAAATGCATAAACTATAGCAAAGGAAATATGCTTCTTTTATGAAAACTAGTAAAAACTGAGATAGAATGAAATTTTTAAAAAATGATGGAAAATAAAATAAATTTATGCACACTACCTCTGACAGTTCATCTAGTTCTTTTAAGATAGCGTCCTCATCTTCATCTGTAAGACCACCACTTAACAAATCATCAATTTCCTTAAAAATGATTGACAACAGGTGAGGTTTGATATACATGGTATTAAAATTAAGATCTGAAGCTATCAAAAATGCACAATTCAGCTTCCTCACCTTTTGGTATTCCACTGCTTCTTTAGTCTCTTCCATAATCCTCTCAACTTCCTCAATAGACATAATCTATGGCAGGAAAAATACAAGACGAGGCATGCCAACATCGAGATTAATAAAGAACAAAATAAGAATCAGGATTCTCTTATTAATACATGTAAGAGCAGGTGTGCAGGTATATAGTATGAATTAAAATGATAGTGACAACAATACTGTAAATTTAAAGTAATCATACATCAGTGATAAATGGTAAATGAATTTTAAATAAGATATGTGAGGGAACTAGATTTTAGTATGGTCACAGTCTCTTTAGGTGTGCAGGAGTGCACACACTGTAAAATAATATCATATAATGCTAGAGTTTTAATTGGCTCAAAGGAGTTTGCCATTGCTGAACTCTCAAGCCTATTATCCCAAATCTGAGTGCTTCTCTGACAAAAGGTCAAAATAAATGCAGCTATAAATTACCTCATGTAGTTGATGGAGACAATCATTGCCCTTCTGGAGACCTTCAGCAACTTGGATCTGGACTTGTGCAAATTCAATATCTTGAACCTACAAAATAATGAGCATTAATATGTCAAGGTAATTTCACATGCTCTCATTTGGCCATTTTGCAGTCCATAACTTACAGTATGGACCATCAACCTTATTTTTGGTGTTTGCCTTGCCATATAATAAACATCTTATGAACCTCACTTGCTCAGTCCATACCTAGGTTATGGAACCTCAGCTTTTCCAACTTTTTTATGGCCCACACACTATGAACTTGGGCCATAAGGCACTGGAAAAACTCAGTTAATAACTTACGATATGTCCTCATGCTCATGTTAATAAGAGGTATATAATCCTCTTAGAACATTTTTTTTTACATCTGCCACTTCGTAGGGAAATGTATGTATACTAACCATCTTTTCCAGGTTTTCAAGCTGGTTATCTGTACGTTCAAGAAGTTGTTCTTGATATCGCTTTTTCTTGAGAAGAAGTTTGGCTTTGCTGAAACATTTATAAGCAAAAAATTAAAATAGAAACTTAACGGATTTCACACATGAGAACAACGTTTGAAAAAATTGACATTTTGGCTACACTGTGGTAGCCTTATCAGAATGATGAAAAAATCAGGAATATGTCATGCGAAAGCCTCAAATTTACAATAAGTAAAAAATGTAAAACTATCACACTAGTGTTTTCTTAGTAACATAAGAAAGACTTCTACAGCAAATGTTTGGTTTTGGGCTTGAGTCAAACATCCACTACCTATATGGTGGCCCATCATTCTCATAAGGAAAACCCCTAGAAAAGGCACTACACCCACCACCACCACCTGATTAGCTCAGTTGGTAGAGCATCCGTCTTTCGTGCGGGAAGTCGTGGGTTCAAGCCCCGGCCGGACCAACACTCAGGGTCTTAAAATAACTGAGGAGAAGGTGCTGCCTTTGTAACT